>ULGV01000003.1:1285452-1567353 GCA_900519065.1 Yarrowia hollandica | reverse complement strand
CCCCCCCTTCTCCTTCTAAATCACTCCCCAAGACACTTGCCTGCACCCTAATGCAGAATTAGAACTACGACATGAACAGCAACTGGTTATATAACTTGAGTGGCTGTTCAAAGTCATCTACATCACCATCTCCACCCCCATGAACCCCCTCTACCTCATATCCCTTGCGCTGCTCTCCTCTCTGGGGTCTGCCCAGAATGTGGTGGTCAGCGCTATCGTGTCTCATATCGTTGAAGGAATCGTGGAAGCAAAGACCGACACTTCAATTCCCGACTCTGAAGCCTCTTCTGAGGTCCAGGTCGTTATGGATATCATCACCATGAACTCGGATATCGATAATCTGCTACGTCAGGCGCTCCCAGCTATGATCATTGGTCTCAACACCCAAAACTTCCCCTCGCTGCTCTCCGAGGCCAGCAAGACTCTGGATGTGTTTGAGAGCTCTCCGGACTTCCAGGCTGTGGTTTCCGGCTTTAACGGAGCCCTCACTCATTACGATACTATTCAGGCCAGAAGTAACATTGCCAGAAACCTAGCCAACGCCCTGGCCCAGTTCACCCCCGTTCTTCCTGAACTCACTCCGCAGTTTACCACCGAGTGGGCACAAGCCACCAGTCGCGTGAGAAGTCTCGGCTCCGTTTTTGGTTTCTTTGGCGAGGGTTTAGCCACTGAGGACGTGTCTTCTGAAGCGGAAGAGGCGACTACGGGGGGGATGACTACTGCGGAAGAGATGACTACTACAGAGGAAGCTACTACTGAGGCTACACCCACTCCTGAACCCAGTACTACTGAGCCTGTTGAAGAGAGTACTACCACTCCCGAGTCTACTACTGAAGAGGTGACTACTTCAGCTCCAGAGTCTAGCACAACTCCTGACGTTGAAGAGTCTACTACAGAGGAGATGACTACCACCACACCTGATGTTGAAGAGAGTACCACAACTCCTGTTATTGAAGAGTCCACTACTACTCCTGACGCTGAAGAGAGTACTACTGTCGATCCGACTTCTGAAAGTACTGCCGAACCTGTTGAAGAGACCACTACCCCAGAGGTCTCTACTACCGATGAGTTTTCCGAGGAGACCACTACCCCAGAGAGTACCACCGAGCCTGTCGAAGAGTCTACCACTGAGGGGCTTACAACTGCTGAGTCTACTACTACTCCAGACGTTGAAGGGAGCACCACCGAACCTGTTGAGGAAACGACTTCTGCTCCAGAGCCTACTACAGCCGAGCCTACCCCTAGTGCTACTGTTACAGCGGAGCCTACCCCAGAGACCACCGAGTTTCCAGTGTCCACTGTTGAGGAATCCTCTACTACTCTCGAAGAGTCTTCTATCGGGGAGTCAATTACCGAGTCGTTTGGAGAGATGACCTCTACTCCTGAGCCTACTTCTGAGCCTACCTCCGAGCCTACCCCCGAGCTTACTACTGATGGGATTATTGATGAGGTTGCGACTGAGAGTGCGACTGAGAGTGCGACTGAGAGTGCGACTGAGAGTGCTACTCCCGAAAGTATCACACCCGCGGAGTCCTCTGCTCAATTCGCTGAAAGTACAAGTACCGTCTCCGGCTCTGAGTCCATCTCCGGCTCTGCGTCCATCTCCGGCTCTGACTCTAATGCCTCTGCTCAAGCCACCATCGTCTCCGACTCCGAGTCCAACGCCACCGCTCGACCCATTATCGTCTCTGAGTCTGGGTCTGGGTCGGAGTCTGAGTCCACCCAGTCTGTCTCCAACTCCACTACTTCCACTCCCTTCTTCTCCAACACTTCCATGAGTACTTCCACTGACTCTGGTATACAGTCTTCCACTACAGTTTCCAGCACCCAGTCTTCTACTGCCGAGTCCATTGAGTCTTCCACTACCGAGTCTTCTACTTCCAGCATTCAGTCTGCCTCCTCTGCTTCCAATTCTCACGTCTCTGGTTCCGGTACAAAGCAGCACGTCTCTGGTTCTACCAAGCCCACCAAGTCTTCTGGATCCGCGGAGTCTTACTCTGCCTCCATCAAGTCCAAGTCCCAGACGGACTCGTCCAAGCTCCAGACGGACTCTCTGCCTGGAGCTTCGTCTCGATCTGGATCTACTTCCACCAAGACTGTGTTCAAGACTTCCACCATCAAGTTTGGCTCTGGGTCGTCCACTACCAAGTCTCTTTATGAACCGCCCTCTTCTATCCCTACAAGTACCCCCGTGACCGAACCCATACTGTTGGACTCCATTCAGAGCAGTTCTTCCCTGGGCACCGTTCTGACGTCCGAGACTGCTACTTTGATCACCTCGGTCACTCCTCCGACGGCTCTGACTCCACTCACCCCAGTCACTCCTCTGTCGGCTCTGAGTTCGTCTTCGACTCCAGCCAGTTCGCCGTCTCAGGCGTTGTCTTCGACCACGCCGGCTCAAGCCAACTCCGGCACGCACATGACACTTTCCATTGGAGCTATTTTCCTTGTTGCCGGCGCTCTTGTTTTTTAGTCTAGAATGAATACAGCAGGTAATACAGCACGGGTACGCGTAGATGGAGGAGTACCACTTTCAGTAATACTCGTATTGGAGTCGTACCGTACGTCCCAGGGTGCGATACTTCCAATTACCCCACCTCTCCTTCCTACCCTTTTTTTCCGCTTTGGTCGTGACGTGCTCATATTATTTCCGTTCACGTTTTTTTTTTGCTTTTTCTTTTCCCCGTGCACAAATATTTTGCAATATTATTTCATTTCATTTCGCATCTGTTTTGGGCACTTTGTTTGGTTGGCGCCTTTGACTTTTCGCTTTTCCAAGGGCACGCATTAGGCTGCGTCCACCGCTGTCCTCCGCCATTGCTCCGCTAGCGCCGCCCTTGGGTCGCAACGTTTCCTGGCAGATAAACACGCGTGATCGGCGGGGCACATGTCGATACGGCAGCTGACGGGCAGACGCGGGGTGGCCGTCCGCACGAGTATGAGTATGGGTACGCACTGTATCTCGGTGAGACCAGTACTCGTAGGCACTCAAGTGGGTCGTACTTGTGTACTGCACAGCGATTATCGCCAAGGAACACGAAAAAACCTCCACCACGGTCACGGCCACTTTGGACGCAGACAAAGAAAGTCTAGCCCCTGCAAGTGGGTCCTATGCGAGTCCCGTCTCTATGTCCTGTCTTGTTTATTGTTGTCGTCCATGTTATTGCCAGCTAAATCTGACATACGACGTGGGCTATGGGCGAGGAATGGAATGGACCGGTTTATGGAATGTGGTGTAAACAGAGAGGGTGGGAAAAGCGGACGACGAGGGCCAGGCGACGAGGGCCGGGCGACGACGAGCCAAAGACGTGTGTGCGTCTCTGGTCCCCTACCACGTCTCTCCTGCTCCCACTCCGTCTCGGTAACGCAGGGCTAACCGTTTTCAGCCAGCAATCAATCTTGCCCCAACCATGTTTATAGCCCAAAACAGCCAGGAACAAACCCATTTTGGCGGTCAAGTGGAAAGTGAAAAAACGGCGGTTGACGAAATGGCGGTTGACGAAATGGCGGTTGACTGGGGTCGTGAAATAGCGGATGGCGAAATGACGGCTAAAATGCACTATTAATTGTGCTGCTGTTTTTCTCCATGTTTCTTTTTCCTCCTCCTCCTCCTCCTCGCTACAACCTATATCATTATACTTCACACGCGGCTGGTGACTAATGCAGAGCTAGATCCGAAAGCAGCCTAAAAACGCGACCAAGACGTCTTCCCGGCCCAAAACAGCCTACCTGGTACGGTGAGGGACGAAGACATTGACGCGTTGGTGGAGAGGGTGATGAGTGATACCGGATGGAATGGCCACGGGCGGTTGATGAACGATTGACGATCGCCATAGACAGTTGACGATCGCCATAGGCAGTTGACGATCGACGCTCGCCATAGACGGTTGACGATCGACGCTCGCCATCAACGATCGACACCCTCCTCATGCCTCCTCCCTCATACATCACCAGACCTTGATACCACACCCACCGCTGCATTAGAACAAACAATGACACTAACGCATGCAGTAACCCATACCTCTAAAGGGTCGTAAAGCTAGTGGAGAATGCCCCTGATGTGCAAACAAACAAACACGTCGGCCGCGATATATAAAGACAGACGGCAGTCACCAGGATCCCCAGCTACCGACCTCATACTCTCTTTACAACTACAGCTCCTACCATGAAGTTTTCTCTCGTTATTGTTGCTGCCGCAGCTGCCGTTGGCGCCCACGCCCAAGCTGGTGAGTTTTCTACCGTTTCTACCGTTGTCCCCGTCCCTTGTGAGCCCACCGCCCCTCCTAGTCTGCAAACTTGCACCGAGTCGTGCAACCAGGTGCTTACCACCTTCCTCACCTGTGCCGGTCTGCTGGACTGCCTGTGCCCCATCATCGACCAGGTGGGCGACCTGCTGACCGAGTGCCTGCTGTGCGCGACCATCTTCGACGACCTGCTCACCTTTGTGACCGACAACCTAGTCCAGACGCTGCTGGGATGTAACAGACCCACTACCGCGCCTGCTCCGGAGCTGTGTCTCTCCACCTCGGAGATTCTCATCCCCGTTCCTACTAACCTTCCTTTGCCCGACGTTACCTCTGTTGTTTCCGACGTCAACTCTGCTGTTTCTTCTGTCGCCTCTGGTGTCGAATCTGCTGTTTCTTCCGTCGCTTCCGGTGCCAGCTCCATCGCTTCCGATGTCGACTCCATCGTCTCCTCCGTGGCTTCCGATGTCAACTCCGCTGTGTCTTCGGTCCTGTCAGGGGTCGAGGATGTTGTGTCTTCGGTCGCTTCTGATGTCGAGGATGTTGTGTCTTCGGTCGCTTCTGATGTCGACTCTGTAATTGACTCCGTCACTGGAGTGGCTTCTCCTACTGACGCAACTGGAGCCACCGATGGTTCTGCTACTGCTACTGCTACTGCCCCCGGAGACGCTTCTGCTACTGACGGAGCTACCGATGGCTCTGACACTGCTACCGACGGATCTGACACTGCTACCGACGGCTCTAACACTGCTACTGACGGATCTAACACTGCTACTGACGGATCTAACACTGCTACTGACGGCTCTGGTTCTAACACTGCTACTGACGACTCTACTGCTACTGCCACTGACGGAGCTGTTCCTACCGACGGTTCCGGCTCTGGATCTGGATCCGAAGATTCTGGATCTGACGGATCTGGCCCTGGATCCGACGGTTCCGGTTCCGGTTCTGACGGATCTGGTTCTGGTTCTGACGGTTCTGGATCTGGTTCCGACGGTTCTGGATCTGGCTCCGACGGTTCTGGATCTGGTTCCGACGGTTCTGGATCTGGCTCCGGTTCCGACTCTGGATCTGGATCTGATGGCTCTGGCTCTCCCCCTACTAACACTAACTCAGACGCTTCCCCCATGGTTTCCAACACCACCACTCCCCTGGTCACTCTCACCGAGACCGCCGTGGTCAACTCCACCGTGGCCACCGTGACCATCACCTCGTGCGACGAGACCAAGTGCCACGAGATCCCCGCCACCGTTGTCACCACCGTCACCGAGGGAGTCACCGTGACCCTGACCGTCCCTTGCGAGACCACCACCGAGGCTGTCCACACCAAGCCCTCTCCTAAGCCCGAGCCCAAGCCCGAGCCCAAGTCCGAGGTCAAGACCGTCACCGTTGTCGGCTCTACCACCACCGTCCACCCCGAGCCTGTTCCCGAGACTCCCAAGCCCGCTCCCAAGCCCGCCCCCGAGTCTTCTCCTGCTCCCGGCCCCAAGCCCGCTCCCGAGTCTTCTCCTGCTCCCGCTCCCGCTCCCGAGCCCGCTCCCGAGTCTACTTCTACCGTCACCCAGGCCCAGACTCTTACCCTGACCAAGCCCCACAACCTGACCGTTCCCACCCAGGCTCCCTCCTCCTCCGTGCCTGTCCAGGCCAACGGCGCCGTTGAGCAGCACGCCAACATTGTTGTTGCCGCTCTGGTTGGAGCTGCCGCTTTCCTTATGTAGGTTAGATAGTTGTTATTTCTTATTTTTGCACGGGCCGACGAATTGGCGACATGACGACGATTCGTTAGATACCATGAAGTCCCGTATTAATGATATTTTTGGTGAAACTTGAGTGGCTTTTGTATAACTGGTGAGTTCTAGAAATGAGTAATTTTCTGGCAGAAACCTTAAATCACTTAAAGTTTTCTGACCCCATCGTTTTGACCTGGTACACAATTTCGTATTTTGTAGACAGATTTGCTCCAATTTTTGCCACAATGTAGAGCACGTGTTTGTTACCGAGCGGGTGGATTTTTGTCACGTTCTGTTTGCTGTAGCGTTTTTTGTAGTGTTTTTTGTGTTTTTAACAAAAGGTAACAAATTTACTTGAATTTCGTAGTTTAAACTTTTTTTCTCTTTCCTTTGGTCCCAAAAATGGCCTGTTTTAAAAGAGCCCCCAAAAAAAAAAGACCTAAAAAAAACATAAAAAAAAAACATAAAAAAAAACTGTCCCAATATGCACGACACCGTAATTAATAGTCAGAGAGAGGAGGAGAGGGAGGAGAAATAAAGTCACGTGACCTGGTCAGGGGGGGAACGAGGCGGTTTCTTTTTGTCCTTTTTTCCCTTTCAAAAAAAAAAAGTCCATTTCCACTCCTCCAATAATACCACCCATCTCTTGCCGGTCACGTGGTTTTACAAACTCTAGTTTGCATGGGGTTTTGATTTTGAAATTTTCAAGATCAGAGCTCCCCAGACCGCACAAAAGCACTCGAGACGGCCATGTTGGCATCCCGGGTATTGAGGAATGCGTACACGCGGCGCATGATGGCGGAGCTGGCGCGCAAGGGCGAGCTGTTGGGTCCCCGGCCCAAGGCGGATCTGGAGCGTAAGCCGCCCAAGAGACAGACCATCAAGATGGTTCCACCCACGGAGGATGCGCGAGATGCCAGTTTGTTTTTCCACACGGGGACGCGGGTTCGCGAGCGTGCCCCGACCGTGCATGTTCGTGTTGACGGTGGTTTGGACCAATTGGAGGAGGTGATAGAGATGGAGGAGGCAGAGATACAACCAGCATCGACACAGACACAACCAGCATGGACACAAACGACACAGACACAGCCAGCAGGAGAGGAGCAAGCGGCATCGGCATCGGCATCGACACAAGCACAAGCACAAGCACAGAAAGAAACGATAGAGCGGGGTTTGGAGGGCACTTCACCATACACGACCGATTCAGCGTCTCCGGCAACGCTACAAACGTCACCAGCCAAAATAAACCCCGAATGGACCAAACAAATATGGACTTTGATCAACAATGACGCTAGCATGGTGGAAATCCAACAACATATTGCCCAGGGACTGAAAAACGGCTACAAACTGACCCGACGGCATCGAAAGGGCGCCTTCCTGACCCTGTACAGGAAAAAACAGTACAGAACAGTGGTGCAGCTGTGTCGCAAATTACGGTGTGAACAGCTGCACAGCGCTGAGTTTGAGGTGATTTTGGAATCGGCCGTTGAAACTAACCAGTGGCGGTTTGCAGATCAGCTCATGAGTCAGCACTGGCATCTGGTGGAAAAGGGACCTGCTTCCGTGTCTCTCACGGCGCTCAAAATCTTCATCAACGTGGACTTTTCCGTTGCCAGAGCCTTTGTCGACCAACTCATGCATGACAAACGGTTCAGCAACCACAAGACGTTTCAGGAGCGGGTGGCGGTTGTGTATTTGCATGGCACACGTACGGTTGCGCTCAACCTCTCGGAAATGATGCGTTTTGCCACCCACTATCAAACGCTGCCGTTCATGGAGAGCGACAAGGTACTGGGCCAGGTTGTGCGTGGGTTCCATCAACTGGGAGCCCCCAAACAGATCAAGGTCTTCCAGCAGTATCTGTGTTCCCGAGGGTTGGATAAAAAACAGGGAGTCAAGGAGGCCATGTTTCTGCGGTACCTGTACTTGCGTCAATTCGACAAGGCCATCACCATGGTACGTTCAAAACAGTATTACACTTATAAAAGTGTCATTGCAGGCTACAGAGCTCTGGCAAATAGAAGCGATTGGGAGGGACTGTTGGAGTTGCATGAGAAGCTGTTGGAGCAGAATCCAAACATGGAGATCCACAACGACATGAATTGTTGTTTGGTGGAGGCGTTTGGAGCGTTGGAATCGATGCAAAGGGCGATTGAACAAGCACAGACTCGCCCGATAACGCCGCAGGTTGTTTCGTCGCTGTTCCGGGTCTTTTGTCACCATTATCCGGAACATTCTGGAGACTTGGAGCGTCTTTTGGCGTCTCCAGCGGTTTCCGAGGTGCGGGTTTTGACCAAAAACATTGATTTACGAACAATGGTGCCCATGATGCTACTGTCAGCTGCAGATGTGAGCTCCAGTGTGTCTATTGCGTCTTTTCAGGGCGTTCATTTGAAACGCAGAAGAGCTATAGAGGCTCTGGTTCGTCAGGGCAAGCCGGAAAGAGCATACAAGTACTATTCGTTGCTGACCAAAACAGAGATTCCCTTCTCTGAGCATGATTACCTCACGCTGGTTCGAGGCTTGTGTCAAAAGGGGTTTCTCCACCTCGCTGAGGAGATGATGATTGATTACGATCAGGCTATCCCCTCGAGCTCGTGGAGGAAACGAGTTTGTCGTCTGGACCTGGAGCTGTTGAAGAGCAAGCAGGAGGAGACAGAAATGGACAGCAGTTGCACGACTCCTCGGGAGATTTTGATGAATTATGTCTCCAAAAACTGCTCGAAAAAGGGCCCCAGAAGAGACGGAGCGGTGCTTGGTAGTCCCAAGTTCAAGACAGTATCTGGCTACGAATGGGTGGCTGTGGCTCAGCATATGGTTAGTCAGGGCATGTATTCCGAGGCCCGTGATTTACTCAAACCTGCCCAGCTCAAAGAGCCCATGGCGTATGCTCTTTTGGCCGAGTGTCATGCTCGTTTGGGGTCTATTAACGAGATTGACCGGTTGATCAAGGAGATGAGATCAAGAGGAGTACGGGGAGACCAGACGTACAAGGCGCTGCTCAACTTGACCGAGTACCAGTACGGTACGGGTCTGGTGGCGGTGCTGGGCAAGCTCAAGGTGGTGATTGATGAGCGACACAAGCATGCCATGGAGGTCCAGGGCGAGTTTCTCGAGGTGTTGGTGAGGGGTGTTAAGGGGAAGAAGGGGGACGAGGGCGACAAAGAGCAGCTGCCGGAGGACGAGTAGCTGTATGTATATAGTAAATTAGCATGATAGGTGGCCGGTTGGTCGCTGGTATTGGAGAGTAGGGTGAGACCTGTGGAGGATCGCAGAGCCGATACACGTACGCGTACTTTACCAGCTCAGTGCTATAAACTGCAAGCTTGACACCAACAGCTACAGAGATGGAGACCTCTCTGAGATAGAAGACCACAGGTAGGGGAGTTCGGAGACGGCTTGCAGTAGAATACAAAATTTACGAGAGAAGGCCGTATGGAGAAGTTTCAAGACCGAGATGGCCCAAAGTGGAAGGAGGGGTTTCAATTGGATGAGACAGACACTTTAGGCAGAAGGCAAGTTTAAGACAGGCTGCTTTGGGGGCTGTTTGGGGGCTGTTTGGAGGGGTCCGAGGGTTTGGCGGCTATTTGACAACGTTTCGAGGGTTTGGCTCGACGGTTCCAACTATTCGACGGCTTAACAACATGTCAGCTGCACACACGGACTGTCTAATTAATTTCCGCGGACTTTCTCTTTACAGTACAAGTACAGTACTCGTACACGAAAACATCTCCGTGGCGCGAGGTCCGAGACAGTTTCACATGCACCAATACAGTAGTGGGTCGTCATGTCCGTCGGAGGAGCGAAAAATAACATTGCGGTTGTTGATCATGGCGATCGGACCCTGATCTACGTACTGTACCACGGAGTTGTAAGGAGAAGAAAATAAACGGTGGTGTACAAGACTCTTGTACCACGCAGCAAGTACCGTGCTTGTGATTAGTCTACATTGCTATACAGTAGACGGCTCAACTGTCTCATTTGATGGTGAGACAGTATAGTTGTTACCAGGGAATGAGACCAATCATGTACATTTGGAAAGGTGCATGAATTGAAATTGTTTTTCGGTGCATGAAATGGATTTCCCTGTTGACTGTTGCGAGTTCCATGCATCCAATTGAGCCTGTCCACTTGAACCTTTGTCCGCCTAATACGAGTGTGGATCCGATGATGTCATTAATTAGATATAAACAAGAGCAAGAGAAAAAGTGGTGAGCAGTTTAGAAGTATGAGAGATGGTGTACTTAAACGGATTAGTTACAGACACAAACACAGGCACTACAAGTTCAGCAATTACTCGTACGCTACTCGTACGGTGTACTCGTACTCGGCAACTGTATTGGTTCGTACTGTTTCAGAGTTTGCGCGTATTTCCGCTCGATATGTTGAGCATTGATGAGATACAGACATACAAAGCCGATGTAGACTGCAGGTTGGACCAGCTGAATGACCAGTCACATGCACTGTCCCGCTCGCTTGTAACCTCTTTTTCCTTGACGCCTCAGCGCTTACAGTACATTCGACAGGTCGATTGATTGACAACGGACCGAGTTTAATATGCACATCGAAGACAAAAAGAAAAGCGGACAAGAGCAATGCAGACGTACACGACAGACAGCTCAAATTTTGACTGGTCAAATGCGGTGTACGAAACACTGTACAGCATAGAATGACCAGTCAAATCACACACATTGTACTCCTCTCCCGTCACTAATCATATATATTCTTTCAACCTCTGACCCCCACCCCTGTAGACGCAACAAGGGTGGTCAAAGCTTAGTTGAAGCAGAGCCGACATGGCTGCTTGTCAGGGTTTACAAACGGCAGCCTTAACGACATGAACGGTGAGGGCGTGAACGGCGAACATGTTTTGTTTGTGTTTGTGTTTGTGTCCGGTACACAAACAATGTTGCTACTATCCTCTGCGCGACTGCAATACTGCACGGTTGGATCGCTCTAGTTGACCGTTTTTCAACGCCCACTATTACACAGTTTTTTCCACGCCAATTTGTTCGGCAATGCGGGGAAAATAAACTGTGTCGATCACGCCTAAGACTCCAGTCATGCACCCTCCCCATGCCAACTTACAGAAGATCGTCTGATAGATGGGCATGATGAGCGGTGATTTACGAGGTGGGGAGATGAGCTATGAATACGACAGTTGACAAGACTTGCCTACGGTACAGACGACATTACTGTATGTATTCATGCCTACATGCACTCATCTCTTGATCTCTTGATCTCTTCTCTCACCCATTAAGTTTATTATGCCTTGAGCCGTCTCTTGGCTCTAGCCACCCCGGTAAAGAAACATGAGACCCCGGTACAGAAGCTGAAACCCTGCTTGCAGTATCGCATACTTAAGCCGAGTGGACTGCCGATCAATCTGCAGTACACCAACTACATCCGCTCACTCGCTAAAATGAAACTCACCACGTTCATTCTTCTGGCTGCTGCTGTGCACCGAGCCAAGGCCCAGAACGTTGTGGCTGATGGAGCCATTGACGGGTTCTCCAACGGAGTAATTGCCGCCCACAATTCGCAGATTGACGACGCCCAGGCCAAATCCGAGGTGGATAATCTCGTCAAGTACATTGCTTCCAACTCCAACATTTACTCGGTTCTGGAGGTGGTAGCCAACTCCATTTTGGTGGGGTTTGACACAGACACCTTTCCTGCGTTTGTCACCATGGCTCTTGATCAGGTTGCTTCTTACGAGAAATCTCCTGACTTCACCACTGCCAAATCATTGATTTCCTCCTACCTGCCTCATTACGATGTCAGCCAGGCCATCATCAATGTGTCTAGTTTGGACAGTCTGTATTACGATCTGTTCACCAACAACGTCAAGTCCTTCACCACAGATGCAGGTGTCCAGAGCGCTGTTGACCAGGGAGTTGCAGGTGTTTCCAAATTGATGTCCGATCTGGGCATCCTCGGAGGAGCTGCTCCTTCCCCCGCTTCTACTACTGGGGGGTCGGACCCCACTTCAGCAACAACCACCCTGACCTCTGCTGCTGTCCCCACTACTTATTATTCTCCCAATTCTGACTCTGAGACAGCTACTGAGACAGCTGCCGAGTCTACCGAGTCTCCTACTGAGTCTGAGACTCCTACCCAGTCTGGATCCATCCTGACCTCTGCTGCCGTCCCCACCTCTTGGTTTTCCCCCAACTCAGACACCACCGAGTCTGGAACTGCCGCCGAGTCTGGAACCGCCACCGAGTCTGCAGGTGAAACTCCCACCCAGTCTGGATCCATTCTCACTTCTGACGCAGTCCCTACCTCATGGGTGTCTCCCAACTCCGACTCCTCCGAGTCTTCTGAGACTGCCACTGAGTCTGGAGCTCAGTCAGGATCAATTTTGACCTCGGCTGCTGTTCCTACCTCTTGGGTCTCCCCCAACTCCGACTCCTCCGAGTCTTCTGAGACTGCCACTGAGTCTGGAGCTCAGTCAGGATCAATTTTGACCTCGGCTGCTGTTCCTACCTCTTGGGTCTCCCCCAACTCCGACTCCTCCGAGTCTTCTGAGACTGCCACTGAGTCTGGAGCTCAGTCAGGATCAATTTTGACCTCGGCTGCTGTTCCTACCTCTTGGGTCTCCCCCAACTCCGACTCCTCCGAGTCTTCTGAGACTGCCACTGAGTCTGGAGCTCAGTCAGGATCAATTTTGACCTCGGCTGCTGTTCCTACCTCTTGGGTCTCCCCCAACTCCGACTCCTCCGAGTCTTCTGAGACTGCCACTGAGTCTGGAGCTCAGTCAGGATCAATTTTGACCTCGGCTGCTGTTCCTACCTCTTGGGTCTCCCCCAACTCCGACTCCTCCGAGTCTTCTGAGACTGCCACTGAGTCTGGAGCTCAGTCAGGATCAATTTTGACCTCGGCTGCTGTTCCTACCTCTTGGGTCTCCCCCAACTCCGACTCCTCCGAGTCCTCTGAGACTGCCACTGAGTCTGGAGCTCAGTCAGGATCAATTTTGACCTCGGCTGCTGTTCCTACCTCTTGGGTCTCCCCCAACTCCGACTCCTCTGAGTCTTCTGAGACTGCCACTGAGTCTGGAGCTCAGTCAGGATCAATTTTGACCTCTGCTGCAGTTCCTACCTCCTGGGTCTCCCCCAACTCTGACTCCTCCGAGTCTGGAACCATTTTGACCTCTGCTGCAGTCCCTACCTCCTGGGTCTCCCCCAACTCTGACTCCTCCAACGGCATCCTCACCTCCGATGCCGTCCCCACCTCCTGGGTCTCCCCCAACTCCGACACTACAGACTCCCCCTTCGTCACCGAGACCTCCGTGGAGTCCATCACCTCAACCGTCACAGCCACAGTCACCCACTGTGAGGACGACCAATGTGTCACGCCTACAGTCACTCTGACCACCGTTGTGCCTACCAACCCTGCCACCACCACCATCGAAACCGTCATCGAGGGACACACTGTCACCCTGACCGTTCCCTGTGATACCACCGGAGCTGCTCCCCAAACCTCCGCAGGCTCCCCCCAGACCACCGTGGTCGTCATTCCTGGCTCGTCTGGATCTCCTGGAACAGTGGTGGTCCCTCAAACTACCGTCATTGTTCCTTACACTACCACCCAGCCAGCCACCACCGTGACTCTGCCCGACATGTCCGGAAACCCTGCTACTACTATCGTCGTGGGTGGAACAACCGCCACCGGTGAATCCACTGTGATTGTCAACGCCCCCAACCCTCAGCCTACTGCTCCTACTCCCGAGGAGAACTCTGTGGTTTACATCACCCAGACCTTGACTCAGACTCTTACTTCTTGTGGATTCTGGAGCTGTGAGACTCAGAATGTCGTCCTGACTACCCGAGTGCCCACCGACGCTCCCTCAGCTGCCATTCCTGCTGTTGTCAACGGTCAAACAGTGACCATTACTGTTCCCGTGGATACCTACACTATCCCCACGAGTGGTCCTACCGGTGGTTCCCCAGGTGGTTCTCCTGGCTCTGGAGGATCTCCTGGCTCTGGAGGATCTCCTGGAACTGGAGGATCTCCTGGAACTGGCGGCTCTCCCGGTGGATCTTCCCCCGGTGGATCTCCCGGCTCCGGTGGCTCCCCCGGCTCTCCTCCCCCCGAAGACTCCTCCATTCTCCAAGCCAACGGAGCTTCTTCCGTTGGCGTGTCCGTTGCCGCTGCCGTCGCAGGAGCTATGGTCTTCCTTCTCTAGACGATTTGTCCTATTTAATTGTATTTAATTTTTCGTGATTTCACCCAGAATTTTGAACCCACAGATTCGGTCATTGTAGTAAAAAAAAAAACAAAAAAATGTAGACGATACAACAAAAAGGAGTCGATTATAAAACACAAAAAGAAGCTGATTATAATACACAAAAAGGAGTCGTATAATACACAAAATGAAGCAAAGAACAAAATGCACTCTTTAGAATTTTTGTAGCGTTTCTGGTGGTGGAGTTACGCTGTACCGATACATCATACATCCCAACAAAAAAACAAGACATGAAACGTAGGAAAACATTAGAGGAGAGAAGAAACAGATTGAATCAGCTCGTACGAGCAAAATGCACTTTTCAGAATTTCGATACGGTTTCTGGAGGTGAAGTTAGAGGGTGCTCTGCTTGCCGAGTCTATAAACAAAAACTTTGTCAAAACAGCTGTCATCCGTACGATACCTGGTTCGTAGTGGTACAGTAGATTTTTAGCTAAATACATGTAAAACGGCTCTCCGAATCAAATGCACTCTTCAGAATTTCCATACGATGTCTGGTGCAGGAGTTGGATGGTATGTTTTCTAGAGCTGGTTTGCAGACAAGTAGAGCACGCAGAAACAGCTGCTGTGATAAAGACAAGCCGATTACTTGATGGATGCATATAAACCGGCACAATGAACAAAATGCACTCTTCAGATTTTTCTCTGCCCGTTTCGTCATGCCGGTACGCGTACGCGTACTTGTAGTGTCAAAACTATATGAAAATTAATACAAAAACTGTTTCAGACACGCGCGGGCAACCCAGAGTTGAAAAACATATTATTTCACACCAGAAGAGTCGAAAAATGTACTCTTTTCTTTTTCTTGTCTTGGATCTTTTCTGTACCCTTTGCTGAGATATGTTAGCAAGTGCATAAATGAGGGCTGCATTGTTTTGGAGAGAGACAGAGAGGATATAAATAGTATGGTTGGAATGAGCAAAAGGAGGTGGTTTTGAATGTGTAGTGCTTTTTCCTGTCAGGCAGCAGTGCAGTGTTTTAGAGGGTAATTGGTTGCTGGCAACAGGGGGAGAAGGATAATGGGTATATTTTTCACGATGAGCAACGTGACAAGGTTGGGGAGTTGACGGGTGTTTTTGTTGGGTATTTATAGAACTTTTACTCCCGTCTCAATTCCAACACCAACTCTCCGACATGTAGTATCGTGGAGATAGTAGTGTGGAGGATATTGTGGTTAGGATTCAATGAGTTGGGTTATTAAACACAGATTCGAGCAAGGTAACCATCAATCTTGCCCTGAATTGGCATCTTACTCTCGACATTTATTTCATTATCATACAACTATGGTTCGTACTTGTAACCTGTAAGGCAGTGTCTTACTGTACTGTAGAATGCAGACAAGTGTCGACGATAGTACAACAGGGGATTATTGGAGGGGTTATCAAGAGTGTATATAGTGATATCGTACGGTACCAGGCGTGATAAGTACGAGTAGGGTACCGATATTGTAGTTGTACAAGTCCTAGTACTCGTACTTGTATAATAAGATGGTACTCGTGCAGTGCTGTATACAGGCCTGCGAGAGAAGACAGCAATAGTTGTACTCGTACCGAAACAGTACCGAAACAGTACCGGCAATATCACCCAAAATTTTTCGTACAAATGGCTTCATACAACTAGACGAAGATAGTACTCGTACTGTACCCGTACCCGATACCGCTATCTGATACAGATATGAGTAATCAGTACCGTACCGGTATGGGTCCTCACCCGACCGTTCACATTCCTATCAACTTTAGCCGAACCGACACGGTTTGTAGTGACACAGTTTTGGTAGTTTCGGTAGCTCCAATCTTGCTCTTGTGAATGTTTCATTGGTGGGTGAAACAGCCACAGCGCGACGACGAGTACGATACCGCACTTACCCTGCTAGCATGTATGGCAAGTCGGGTGGTTTGGTTAATGAAGGTATAGCTCAAGTCTGTTAACGACCCGCGACGTAGGTTCATTCCGATGCCACTTTGCTTCCCCTGGCAGCTTAGGACCTGTCAAAATCGCAAAACTCACCAATGACAAACTCAACCCACATCTATAATTAGATCCGTGGAGATAACCGTTTCTTTGTCGACATGTCAGACCAAGGGAGGATACAAAAGAAAGCACGCAAAAAGTACGTAAGGGAACACCCAAAACACAATTGCCCACCATCTCCATGTGACGGGGAGCAACCCCCCTTTTCCATAAAAAGAAGAATTGAACTAAAACGTACAGTTTTTAGTGTTCAAAACTGACCCACACTTTTTTTTCCCACCTTTTCATCCTTTGGAACTACGCTCGTAAAACCTTAATCACATTTAAGCTTTCCGAAACCCTCATCGTTTGGATCTATCCGGGGATAATGGGGAGCAGTATAATTCACGTAAAACTGTAGCTATGGGAATTGCGATACATCCACCGAAACTTCCTAATCTGGACGACCACATTGATGTATTTATCTCCCCTCGTTTATGCCGGCAACCTCCACTTTCTACCGCCTTCTTCCTACGGCGCTGAGGTAAATTTTGTCATATTTCAACCTTGAACCTGGTCTTATTCGCACTACCAGTACATTCGATCTATCTCATTGACCTCCTACATACATGTGCAGGTGTACAGTGCATATGTAGACTGCTTCGATGGTGTGCGTTTTTCGTCTTTATTATTTTTCTCCCTCATTCTCCAACGTCCCCTCTGTGATAATGACGTCACGCCTCCGGTCATCTGACTTTTTTCATGCGTCATGCATGTATGCGACGTCCATATTGGGAAGTGGTGAGGCTCTTTATGTCATGGTACATTTTGGCATTTGGTTTAGTTGCCATGGCAGCCAAAGCCAAAATAAACTAATAAACAACCAAGCCGTGGAAGCCTGGATGTCTAGAGACTAGACACTGGTTCTGTCTGTCTTGTCTGTTGGGGGTACGTTTTTGTGTCCTTGTCGTGGCTTCTTTCTTGTCGTTTTTCCATCTCTGTTTAGAGTCACACCACCGAGCGATCCGTTGAGACGGATTTCGGACATCATCCAATACAGCCAAAGGCTAAAAGAACAAGGCTCAACAAAGCGCGAAATGGGGCAATTGCCCTGGATTCAGTGCACTCCGTGCATGCCGTGCAGGGCAGCATCCGTTTTAATGTTTAATGCCCCAAGCGGTTCTTTGCATGAGAGAGGAATGAAGCGAGCAGAGATGATAATATCGGATATAGTGGTCGTGAGGGGGGGGGGAGTGTTCTTGTATCATCAATAAGATGATGATACAAGGCCGTTAAACAACACTGTTTCAGGCGGATTCCGCAACCCCCCAGTAAGCCAATTGGCACAGATCTCACACTTGTTTGTTTGTTGCTCAACTCTCCTCAGCATGTCTCAGTTTCGGACCGGCAGGGGAGCTTTCGTGTACTTGTAGGTTTCTGCGGGGGAAGAGATGACATGGTCTCGAATTGTATTTGGCTCGACGAATCGGGTGCAGAACGCAGTGTACATTTTCCATCTCTACCGTGAACAGAGCAAATGAAGCTCTACAAAGTACACAGCATCATGTAAGGTAGTTATCGTGTTTGTACCCATTACCTCACTCACTTGCTGGGACCCCCCACCCTTGTCAAGCTCGCATCGTTACACTTAAAAATAGCCTTGCAGACACGCACAACAGCGAGCGACTGTCTCTCTTCTCACGGTTAAAGTCTGATGCTAAAATCCTGAAGAGGAAACCACGACCCGGGCCTTGTCGCGACGATGTAATAGTATAAATACCCGCCCGCCCCCCTCTCTCAATGGTCATCAAAAAACAATAACCACAAAAATGAAGTTCACCGCCGCCACCCTTCTGCTCGCCACCGCCGCTGCTGCCCTCGACGTTGTCATTGACGGCTCCAAGCCCTTCGGCATCATGTCTCTGCGATCCGCCTCCGCCATCCACCTCTCTTCTGTCGGTGTCTCCGACGGTGAGCTCGAGATTGGCTCCGGCTCCGGCGCCACCTTCACCATCAAGGACGGTGTCCTGTACGCTGGTGACAAGCCCGTTGACTTCTCTTCCGGTGAGGCCAAGATTGCCGACGACGGCAAGGGTACCGGAGGTGTCAAGCTCGAGAAGGGTTACGTCACCGTCCCCGGCTTCAGCTGGACCGGCTGCCAGGACGATTCCGTCTACAAGGTTGAGGACAACTCCAAGTGCTCTTCTGACGGTATCCCCTTCGGTGCCTACGCCGTTGCCAACACTGAGGGTGCTGAGTCCGCCGCCTCCTCTGCTGCTTCCGCCGTCTCCTCTGCTGCTTCCGCCGTCTCTTCTGCTGCTGAGGCCAAGCCCACCGCTTCCGGAAACGCCGGTGCCGTTGTCACCCAGATTGGTGATGGTCAGATCCAGGCTCCTCCCTCCACCCCCCCTACTGCCCCTGAGCAGGCCAACGGCGCCGTCTCCGTCGGTGTTTCTGCCGCCGCTCTCGGTGTTGCCGCTGCTGCCCTCCTTATCTAAGCATGACATAACCCATGACTATCAGTATACCCATTAATTTAATTTGTTTATCCTAGGCGCGTGTGTACCTTGTAGTTGCCCTCTTTCACTAGCCAAGCTTTATTTGAGTTGGAATGCTCTTGTGTTCTGTTAGTTTCAATTGAGGCGCTACTGGTAGTTGGTGGAATGTAAGCGATGACTTTACAGCATGACCGAGAAGAACGTCCGAGATACGAAATACGAGTCGTACAATCACCTGCGCCATGTCTCAGTTATACGCGATTGACACCCGTCAATATGCACGTCTACTCTTTGTATGTTTTGGGTCACGCACATTTTGGCTTTTTTTTTATATTGTTTTGGTCACGTTCAGTTAGAACAATATTCGTACCTGTACTAAATCGAACGTGACCCAAACAATACAACGTAGGCTTCTTCTGCTTCTCCTATATTCGTGCCAGTCGCGGGAATCGAACCCACGAC
This sequence comes from Yarrowia hollandica, assembly GCA_900519065.1. Lineage (NCBI taxonomy): Eukaryota > Fungi > Ascomycota > Dipodascomycetes > Dipodascales > Yarrowia > Yarrowia hollandica. Next base: position 1,548,221 of record ULGV01000003.1, on the reverse strand, counting down.
CTTTCGGACCGGTGTGTACCTTGTACCTGTAGAGCACTCAAAGTAGCCGACGAGACTGATTTCCTGGTTTGGATCAACCGTACTGGTACTGTACCGTTTTCACCTCCTTACTGAATAAATACATGAACGTGCTTGGATACTTGACACTACATACTTCATATTGTCCAAGTCCCATCCCGACCTCTCCATATCCAGTAATTACTCCGGTCCTAGACTCAGATCACTCCAGTCTATGGCCAGAACGCTTGCACACTTCTTCCTGGAGTCATTTTTAGATGTAATACTTCCTCCTTCAATTATTCCCTAGTGCCAGAATGACTGCACAATTCCACAAATCCTTGTCACGCTGTTAGAACTCCTCCCTTCGGCCCGGGTTGGGTCGGCCTTCAAATCTTCTCATCACTTTGCGATGGTCAGATCTTCTTGACATCCACCCTCACCCTCTCCCACGCTTTCGCATCGCCCCCTTTATACCCCTCCGTGGTCACCAACGCATATGTTCCTCCCGAATCCATTCTCGTCAAATACCCCGGATTCACAATCACCACCGACGAAACCACCCGGACAAACGCCTGAAGTTGCGAAGGCATGATGATAATATCAGGCGACACATCCACAAAGTCACACAGACCCAGGTACGCCTTGTCAATGTGATGGTAGGTCAGCGTCTGGTTTTCTTCACTGACGCCGGGCTGCTTGGCAAAGGGACCGGGCAAAAGAGGATACAGAGACCGCTGCTCCACCACGTAGCGGGCTGCACGTGACATGAAATCCTCCGTGGCGCCCTTGTTGAACTCACTCTGGGCAACTCCTCGAACCACATCCAAGTTTGCGGTTCCAAACATGAGCTCGTTGATGGAAAACTGGGCCGGGTTGGTTCGGCAGGTCACGTTCTTGGCCAGGTTGAGGGCCTTGCGGGCTAGGGCAGGCTGCGGAAAGGCCATATGGGCCGAAACCGAGTCTCTGGTGGACGGAATGAGGACGATTTGGGCCTGACAAGAGTTCAAGAGAGGGGAAATCTTGTGACGGAAGAGATCTTCGACTGTAGCAACAGGTTTTCCAGGCACAGAAAAGCCACCCGATGACACCAAGGGGTGCACAGAGTCGATAAAGGGTCCCAGAAGAACGAATGTATCTGCTGGTTGAGCCAAGAGATCTTTAAGCGGCAAGAAATCGAGATCCTTGGAGGTGGTGTAAGGACCAGCAGCGATGATGTGGGTCAGGGAAGGCGTTTCAGGCACGTTTTCCACCTGTCGGAAAGGAGGAGGGTCCAGTTTGAGGATTTCTTCCACCACAAGTTCTCTTCCAGAAGAATTGACTCCTTTGAGAGCAACCAACTGTCCTGGAATGAGAGAAACGGAAGAAAGAAGCGACAGGTTCAGTTTGACTCGAAGAGCTCCTCCTCGACTTCTCGGTGTTTCAAGTAACACAGAAGCGTCTGTCAATCGAACGGTTTCAGGAGTATCCAGAACAATTCTTCCAGCACAAATAATGGACTTTTGATCACTCAAAGAAGGGTTTTTGAACTCGCTGTTGCTTCCCACAAGTCCCTTTTGTACACACCAATCCATGTACTGTTCGATTTGCTCATCGAGAGTCTCAGAAGCCTCAGACACCTTTTGATACATGGTTTTGTATCTGTATTTGGACTGCTGCACGTGATCCGACACGGCGATCTTTGTGTCCGGATCCGCACGTGACGCATTGACTTCAATTGAACCGTTCAAAGTCTCCATCACAGAGCCCGCTCCTTTTCTAGACGAGTAAGCAGAAGTAGGTGTAGGCGTCGTAGCAGCTCTAATAGGAGTCACAGAAACAGGAGGAGACATGGTCTGTACTCCATTCATCCCGCCGTCCATTTGGGCGCGTTTCTTGACCGGTGTCACGTCTTCTCCTCCTCCTCCTCCCCCAGCTCTCTTGTGTCCCGTCAACTGATCGAACAAATCCACATCCGATCCACTTTCTCTGTTTCTTCGCATCTTGGGTCGAGGAGTCGACGTCTTGGACTTTTTGAGCCGCTCAATCTCTTTCAAAAGATACTGTTTGAGCAGCGATAGATTGGCCAGATCCAGATCGGTTTTCTCATCTCCGTTTGTGTTGATGGCAAAACATTCCCATTTGATGAATAAATCTTCCTCAGAGAGATTGAAAATGGACATGATGTTTGCACATTCGCGTTTCACGTCGTCATGGTCGTCATACGACGCTCCAAACTTTTCCGATAGTGTCATGGTGGGTGTTGTGGGTGGGTGGAAAGTTGCAGGTCGGTAATTTAATTGATCGCGACGCGTCGTTAGGGTTAGGGATGGCAGCGAAAAGTGGAAATGTAAATGAAAATGAAGCGAAAAGGTTGACGTAAAAGGGAAATGGTTGGTGACGTGAAAACGGTGCAGGGGGTGATTTTGTCGTTGCGCTCATTCTGAACATGCTCTGAATCTGTCAAGGCTCAGCCCCAGAATAAAAAGGCTGACCAACAGGACCAGTCAGATCAAGAGGACCGTGTTGATACACAGATGTAGCGTACCGGTACGATACTCAACGTATCAACGTCAGTGCACGAGCTCGCAAACTCGTTCAGTTACCTGTTTGTAACGACAATGAATTACCTCCTTTTGTGTGCTAGCTCGCCCAACCACCTCCGGTTATGTTTGTGTCTGTGTCGATGTCGAACTCGCAAACTCGTTCAATCCTCTCCCCTTGCAACTTTGACAGCATCGTATCAGCGACCGTACAGAGACCTCAAGCGCAGCTGTTTGGAGTAAAAGAGGAGACAATGGCAGAGTCAGAGATTGTGTCAGAGTCAGAGATTGTGTCAGAGTCAGAGATTGTGTCAGAGTCAGAGATTGTGTCAGAGTCAGGGATGTGTCCGAGTCAGAGATTGTGTCAGAGTCAGGGATGTGTCCGAGTCAGAGATTGTGTAATACTCTGGTCGGTGACTGAGCTCGCAAGCTCGCTCAATCACCTTCGGTTGTGTCTGTGTTTGTGTCGACGACAGAACTCGCAAGCTTGTTCAATCGTCTCCTTTGGTTTGTGTCGGCAACAGTGCTCGCAAACTCACACAATCGCCTCCCGCCACACCACTCACACACATAGCGTCATAGGGCGACCGATACGGAGGCCTTCTAATTCAGCTGGTTCGGTGAGCATTGTACGGGTGGGAGTGAGGAAGAGTTAGTTGTCGTTTGTTAATTATTTAAGTATGTGGTTTTAAGACCTGACCTGTCGGATGGAGTTACTCGCGAGCTGTAGATACAGAACAGAAACGTCTGCAGCTCCCCCGAGAAAAGAGCTACTGGAATTCTGAAGAGTGCGTTTTGTTTGAAATGTTCAGTTTACCCTGTTTCTCGACAGGTGACGTTCATAGCTCTTGTATTCCATGTTTTAGGACGTTGTATTTGGCATCTACGGATGACGAATAGATGCACTTGTTAGGACAACTTTACAAATAAAAGAGATACAGAAATTCCAAGGAGTGCATACTGTCACAAATGGTGGATTTACACAGAAACATGACTGCTGACGTTCGTATCGGCAGATTTCCACCAGCAGGAATATTGCGTGTTTTGGAAACACGAATGTGAAGCACTATCACCACAATCTTGACGTTTTATCAGCACTACTAAAAAGACAAGTGGACTAGGTATGGAGAATAACGGAATTTAGATATACGATAGTCGTGATTTCAAACAGAATGCACTCTTTGGATTTGTTATAGCAATATTATTAAGCAAATGGGAAACATGGATGTTGAGAATTGAGATTCTGTATTAGGTTTTCAATGAACACCTTCTAGAAAGACAACCGGACGTGATTTAAGGACAAACAGTTCTCCATTAAGCTATGGTTGCAATTTGCGCCCTAATGCACTTTTCAGAATTTCGATAGGCTGCTTATTACGTCTGTTGCATACACTCTTTGTAGAGTATCATCATCTGTATGTCCTGTGGGACAAACGTAAGGGAGAGTTATAAGAAAGACAAAGAGAAGGGCTGGAGCTGAAAATACTTGCTATTTTAGATCAAATTAAGATTTTGAACAAAACGCACTCTTCAGAATCTTTTTAGCGGTAATACTGACCAAGCTGGAGACACTCTTGTGGGACGTGAGCTGATGAGATGATTACAAGAGATGATGATGAAGAGAAGAGATTTAGGGGTGGATTTCGGCATATAGGGAAATTAACAGATTCAACACAAAACGCACTCTTCAGAATATCTCCATCAGCATTTCTACGTCCAGTATCTGGTATTCCATTATGTAACATGCCTTTTTCAGCACCATTCAGAATACCCCTACAGAAGAGGCAATACAAGACCTACAACAACCAAACTCCTATCGCCTTTCCGCCTCCTCTCAACACCCCAACCAGCAACTTTCCACCTCCCCAACCCCTCTTCTCAATGATATCCCCTCCGTACTCCCATCCCCCTCCCCTCCCCATCCCCTCTGCCATCTACGCCTCCAACCCCAACCTTCCTAGTATCAAAATGCACCTCTCCATCCGCTCTATCCAAATATCCAATTTTCCAGTTCATTCCACCTTTACTCGCCCCAATATCTCTCTTCTCACCTCATCTTTTCACCGCCCAACCTCTGCAACCCAACCCTGGTGTAAAAAGCCCAAATTCCACCAAAAAAATTCGGAAACTGAACCAAAATACTCCCTACACGTCGTAAATATCCCCCATATCCACCTCATCTTCACACCCCTTCTTCTCCAAAAACTACACCCCCTTCCATTTCGCGCTGCTACAACCTTAATCCCCGCAGCCCTCATTTGAGAACTCGACCACGACACAAAAACGCACCATACTCGCTCAAATCTGGCCCGATCTGGTCCGTACGAGGTGTCATTTGGCTCGTCGTGGGCTCCCCTACACTCTGAGACCGGTATATCGGGGGTAGTGGGGGTGGATCAATTCGGTTGGATCTCACAAATCACACGCTCATTCACACCCGCCACGCTCATGTAGATTTGGCTCTATTATCTATAATACACTAATCTCGTCCTCCTCGTCCTCGTCCTCCTCGACCCCGTCCACGGCCACCTCGGCCCCGACGAGGGTTACCCCGCTGTCTCTTGTTGTCTCCTCCGTCTTCATCGTCTCCTCCTCGCTTTCGGTTTTCGTTTTCCTTGAATCCGTTGAACTTTCGGGGCCCTCTCTTTCCGTTGGCTCCGTCGGTGAATCCCAGCTCGGCCTTTTTCATTTCGCAGTAAGCAGGCTTGGACATGGTCTTGAGCTCTCGCTCCTGGAAGGTGGGCTTAGGGTCCAGAGCCAGAAACTTGGTGGCGTCCTCCAGCTGCTCAAACTCCACGAAAACAGAGCCCTTGAACCGGTTCTGCTGCTCGGTTCGACGTCGCAGACGCACCTGGACCAGCTTGCCGTGGGACTCGAAAAACTGCTCGATTTCAATCTGCAGAGCCAGCTCTTCTTCTCGAGTGAGAGGAGCGCCCAGCTCGGAGGCAGGAGTGTCCTTGGTAGGCACCTTGTCGTCGGGCAAGAAACCCTTGGCGTAAACGGTTCGCGCGTTGGCCTCGTCCTTGGACTTGTCATCGGGAGCCTGCAGCTGCTTGACTCGCTTGACCTTGGTTCCATCAGAAGACACCTCCAGAAGAGAAGGAGACTTTCGAAGAGCAGACACAATCAGCGCCAGGGGATCCTCGGCCTCGGCGTCGGCAAACTGCTGCATTCGCTTGAACGAAGCAATGGTGTGAATAGGAACCCATCCATCGTTGCTGTGAACGGCCTTCCACAGAAACTTGTCAGTGGGCAGGTTGGTGTCGGAGAAGTAAAACTCCACCTGCTTGAGGATGGGCATCTCAGCCTCCGTGAGCGGTTCCTTGGCCACCTTCTCCTCAACAGCTTCGGTCTTCTCCTCGGCAGCCTCGGTCTTCTCCTCAACAGCCTCAGTCTTCTCCTCAACAGCCTCAGTCTTCTTCTCCTCCTCCACAGGAGCTTCGACGGTCTCCTCAACAGCACCCTCAACGGCCTCAACCGCTCCTCCAACGGCCTCAACGGCCCCTCCAACGGCCTCAGCAACGTCAGAAACAACCTCCTCGACCTTTTCCACAACCTTTTCAACCTGATCAGACATTTTTCCGTAAATGTGTTTGTAGAGTGTAAAGTTTCAAAAAAATTTGGTCTATGCAATGTGAGCGCAGCGGCCATTGCATTGTCGCAGTCACGTGAAGTGCGCTTACTAAGTGGAAAAAATATACCCGTCCAATTTAGGTCACAGTCGCTTATTAACCATTAGATAATCCACCGACTTACTAACACCTGACTGCTCCCGCTGACTACTCTACTGACTACTCCCGCTGACTACTCCCGCTGACTACTCACCCGCACAAGGGTAAGGGCTCGGTGAATAATATTCCGACTAGTCCCCAAGAGAGATGGCTAGGTGGATGTAGCTGATGACTAAACCGATTATTAATCCCCGCCGCTCTCCAAGTTGTTCCCATCTGCCTCTCCAGTTGAGTTGAGTTGAGTCGGGTGGCCGCTTTGGGAACGCTGACTAAGCAAAGCAACACGGCACCATGTGGAGTGGAGTGGAACGGAGCGGAAAAGTTTTTAAATAAAGTTTCGATTTGACAAGAGATCGAAACGAAAACCTCGCTTAATAAGCGAGGGAAACGGCCAGGGTGGCGATTAGTCAGCAGTGACAGAGGCTTTGGGCTGCTTATGTCATCGACCATGATCCCCGAGCTGTGTTTCGTACAGTTTTAACCGATCCAACCGGGTATTTCCAACAAAACTGTATGGTTGCTTATTAAGCAATTCCCGGATAAACTTGCACTCGGTAGGTAGGTTGTCATTTAAGCTTTTCAGTGCAGACTTGGCCAGCTTACTCAGCTTCTTACTAATCCCTTAGTAATCAAAAATTCATTCGGTCTAAATCTATACGGTTACAAAACGGCCTTGAATTTGAGAAACATCTTTGTGGCAGGGGACCGTTTCTTTCGTCGGGGAACTTGACGAGTGGTGTTATCGGCCTTATCATCGTCCTTTTGGTCGTCCACCTCGTCATCTTCAATGGTTCGAATCAGTCCATCTTGCATGAAAGTGCACACCAGATTACCGTCTTCGGTAAACAGTCGTCCCTGGTACTGGGCTCGGCAATCTCCAGCCCAGTCCGTCCATGTTTCCATGGGCATCCATTTTCCGTCGACACGCGAATGCATATCGTGCATTGTGAACTGGTGATCCAGGGACGCCAAACGGGCCAGAGTCGGGACCTTATCTCTCATGTTCATGCATGTGAAGAGCGAGTTTCTGTCTGACAGGTACAGCATAGCCGCCACATGGTAGTTCATGTCGTCTGGCAGTTTATGAGGCACTCGGAAAAAGTACAGCTGTCTTCTGTCAGCCACATCTTTGCCCTTGTTCACGTGAGGCAGCACCTTTGCCATGTCCACCTTTCTCATTTCGATAGGATGAGGCTCCAGGTTGTATCCGTTGGCAGGGTCCTTTGACCAGTCCACCCACATGGGGATATCAATGTCGGGCGCCAGGTCATGTGACTCTGCTCCTCCCGGCACGTTTTTCTCAAAAAAGTCTGGCCGCAGCTTTTTCGAGTGCGACATGGTGTCTGTGTGGGGCAGCTTGATGGACGAGTGAGCTGTGTAAGCAAGCCACTTTTTGTTGGCCGGGTCCGAAAAGTCGAAATCACACGGCTGCTGTAGCTCCGACTCGGGAAACTCGATCCCCAGATCAGGCTGGTACGCCTTCACCTCTCGAGTGCAGTACGATCGTCCATCTCGCACAGACTCAACGCGCCACAAAAACGGCACATCCCATCGTCCGGGCAGCAGAAAGTACGAGTGCTGGTTATGGACCACAAAACCAGAAGGACACGTGTACGCTGCACAAAGCGCTCCCTGACTCAAACAGAATCCTCCAAAAGTACCGGGGGAGGAAAAGGGACGCCAGGGCTTGATCAGAGAGTGAAAGTACCGAATGCCTGGCTCGGGGTTGCGGGGAGTAAACTCTTTGAAAGCAAAGTACTCTGGAAGAGTGGATGGCGTGGGGAGTAGTTTGAATGGTTCCATGTTGCAGAACAAGTGTTGTGGGTAAGAGAAGAAACGTAGGATGGATGATTGGGCGACTGCATGATCTATAAACTCTATCGTTAAGCGGGGTAATCACGTGAAAGTGCTGAGTAACGGCGGAGAGTGGGAGTGCGCGTAATTGTGATTGGGTTGGGATGGATGGGTTTGGCCGGGTTTGCTGACTAATCGTGGTGGGGGTGCCGAGGTGGATGGTGTGAAAAGTCGGTGATTACTAAGNTCGGCTTTGGGGAACACGTTGGTGTAATTGTTTTTTTAATCGGAGAAGAATTGAACTAGTTGTAGGGGGTTTTAGGGAGAGAAGTGTGGTGTTTTGAGTGTAGTTCGATGGGGAGGGGTGGTGGAGAGATGGAAATGGGATAGTTGGATTTTGAGGGCGTTATTCAACAGGCTGGTGGAGTGTTTCTGTTGATTTCGGGGTTCAATTGGTGTTCAATTGGTGTTTTTGGGTGATGGTATTTGAGGGCACGTTAGGTAATCCGATTAGTCAGTTTTCACGTTCCCCGGCCATGGCCTGACTAATTTCACACCCGTGTCCACTTTTAACACAACGGCCAAACGGTTATTAATAACCCAAATTCGGCCGAGCTTCGGTACGTTTTAGTGATTAGTGATCGGTGACAGAAGGGAGGTGGTGAGTGAAAAAAATGATTCGGATTATTGTTTGGGGGTTTCGTTGAGAAAAAGAAAATGGTTTGGATTTTTCAGAAATAAAGGTTTAATTTGGGGAAATGTGGGGAAATTACGAAATGAGAAAAATTGCAGAAAATCGAAATTAAATGGTAAAAATTCAGGGAAAATAGGAAAAATAGTGAAAATTGGGGGGAAATTAGAAATGAATTTGAAATATATGAAATGACCGGATAAAATTCACCTCATCTTTGTGTATTCGGTTTTCATGGTTTTACGAGAAAAATGCTGTTAAATATCATGGTGCAACGACAGAAGAGAAGTTGTTGACAATCTGGACGTTAACAGAGTCGTCAACCATCATCTACAGTCGGTCATTAAGTCCCCTTTCATCGTCTCAAATCGTGCACTATTCAATAAACAATCAATCCATTTCTATATGAGTCAGCGTTCCATAGATGACTCAGCAACACTGGAGGATGACTTCCTAACCCCCTCCACCAGTCAGCATTTTTACTCAGCTTGAACGCCTCAACACCAACAGTCAGCAGTGGTGACTCATCACTGGGCACTTACTCAGCAGCTTAGTAACCGCCCAGTAATGACGCTGACTCAGCCCAGCTTGCTTCCTGACTCAGCCTCCTGCCAGCTAATTCAAATCAATCTTACCAACAATGTTGTACCGCTGAGAGAAATACGAATACCACTCCTCCAATGTCTTGACCTCCTTCTCAGTCAGATCAGATGTCAACTCCTGCCACGAAATCACCTGACCAGCAGGAGCAAAATCCTCCTCCTCCAAAGAACTCTTACCAAGAGCCTTGGACGCGTCCTTGCCACAAAACACGTGATAATTGGTGCCAGGACCATACGCCTTGGAATTTCGAGTCACATCAAAAACATCTCCCTTGATTCCAACCCACAGATGGTCAGATTTCACGCCGTCCTTGAGAGACAACTCGGCCAGTGTGATGGGTGTATCCTTAGGAGCGTCTAGCTGAATGGGTTCTTTAGGGGCAAATCGCATGATGTTGTAGTTGTGTAGTTGTGGAGTGGCGTGGAAGGGTGCTTAGTCAGGGGGTTGGGAGGAGCGACAAGGTTTGGCTGACTAAGCGCATGTGAAGGCTGCGCGCGTTACTAACGAGGGGGAGCTGATTGGCTGCTTAGTAAGACAGAAATGGGAGAGACACAGGTGTATCTTGATGAGTAATCATGATATGGGAATTCTGAAGAGTGGATTTTTTTCCGTTACGTTCATATTATATAAGTTTTATTTCTTTAGCTCGTCAGATTATCAATTTCCCACTCATTTCAATTCACTCGTGATGAGTCCTAGAAAATGATAATCCCGAGTCTTTGCCACTTTTAAACTTTTCAATCTATGCTTTAAAAAAAGTCATCTTTCACGTTAAACGCGCTTGGTTTTTTTATTAATAAGCCTATCCTATTTTCGTACCCCGCCATTGGTTTTTTTCATTAACGAGCTCGTTGTTCTTCGCCGTTAAACTCTCGGCGTTAACAACGGCGTTAGTCACATGACTGAGCTCGGCCAATCATTGGTTGCAAGCTTAGCTTATTCAGAGTTACATCCACAACGGGTTTGGAAATGCGGAGCAATTGCGGAGTAATCAGGTGAGTAAGCGAACGGTGATTAGTCAGATAAAGGGGGGGAGGAGTAGTCAGCGGCTTACATAAGCCTTACAAACCACTCCTGCTGACTACACAACCCCCCACTTGTATCGATTAACATTAATACCTCTGCTTTCTCTATTGCTGACCCCCACCATTTTACTATTGCTGACCCCCACCATTTTAGTTGTGCAACGCATGCAGCGTGGTGGCTACAATTTTAAGCGAGTGGCGTTTGACGAGTCGAATTGGGACTCGATAAGTCGATTGATTGGTAATGTTTACGTAAGAATAGCGTCGTCGACGGGCTGAGTAATCGCTGAGTAAGCAACCCAGCTTAATAGCGCACCCTCCCTCCACTTGCTGTGAAACGTTCCATTTAATTGCTACATACGTGGGGGCTAATTAGAGTTGCATCGTGTGTTTATAACCAATGTATAACTCCTGTTTGTGCTCAAGCAATGGATATACTAATGGTGCCATTCGAACCGTCTGATTCAGGAGATTCCATTGGTACCACTATCTCCTTGCTACCACATCTGTATCAAAACTTATCGTCCCCCTTAAAACTAACTCACCCCCACACTAAAACACACACTAACCCAACTAAGCAAACGGTCCACTATATATAGCTGGGTTGGACCGTCTATGGATAAATGTTTTTTAGCGCGATTCGAAATCCTTCCTGTTTGCGGCCGCTTTTGAAACCAGTTCGGCCCGTGTTTAATTTTTCCTCAAACACTCGAGTTGCACAACCCCCTCGTTTTCTTCTAAACCACCACTTCTCCTCCTCCACCACCACCCACAACATGTCCACCGACGCCAACAAGTACCTGCTCAACCACACCATGCTGCGGATCAAGGATCCCAAGGTCTCTGTGCCCTTTTACGAGAAGCACTTTGGCATGAAGGTCCTTGGTCACTACAAGTTTGAGCAGTTCAAGTTCGACATCTACTACCTGGCCTTTGACACTCCCACCTCTCCCTACCATGGCAAGCCCGTGTGGGGCCGACAGGGCGTGCTGGAGCTGACTCACAACTACGGCACCGAGAACGACGCCGATTACAAGCTCAACAACGGTAACGTGGCCCCCCACCGAGGTTTTGGACACATTTGTTTCTCCGTGGACAACATTGAGCAGGTGTCCACCGATCTCGAGAACGGTGGCGTCAAGTTCCAGAAGAAGCTGACTGACGGCCGACAGAAGGACATTGCGTTTGCTCTTGATCCCGATGGATACTGGATCGAGCTCATCACCAACCACGAGACCAAGGCCGTGGCCAACAAGACTGACCCTGGATCGTACCGATTCAACCACACCATGCTGCGAGTCAAGGACCCCAAAAAGTCCATTGCCTTCTACACCGAGAAGCTGGGCATGCGTCTGTTCCGAACCTCTGTGCACGAGGACGCCAAGTTCACCCTCTACTTCCTTTCTTACGACAAGGACTTTGAGGAGAACGACGCCTCTCGAGCCGGCGACCGAGAGGGTCTCCTGGAGCTGACCCACAACTGGGGCACCGAGGACGAGGCCGATTTCGCCTACCACAACGGAAACGCCGAGCCCCAGGGCTTTGGACACCTGGCCATCACCGTTGACGACATTGAGGCTGCCTGTGAGCGATTCAACAAGATTGGCGTGCCTTTCAAGAAACAGCTGGATGAGGGCGGAATGAAGTTTATTGCTTTCATTCTCGATCCCGATGGATACTGGATCGAGGTCATTCCTCCCTTCAACCTGCCTCTTGAGAACCACGCCAAGATTTAAACAATCGACGTAGGCAGCAAAAAGGGGACGCATAATTATTGAGTAACATACCGGTGCAAGTATACCGAGACCGTCGTAGACCACTGTACAAGTGTTGCGTGTAGTATCGTCTGATGGCTGACTCATCTAGACGACAGCTGAGAAACTCATTCCAGTGTTCGTACGGTATGTACGTTATGTACTCCAAACACATGCCACGATGGCGTGGACGTCACGTGACACTTGTGGGGCTGGTTCTGTGTCCCGTGACAGTGATGGTGTCGATCGTAGAGGTGTTTCTGAATAAGCTGGCATGCTGAAATGATGCTTACTAGGGCCGTGTAACGTAATTGGGAGTTGTAAGAAGAAGAGATTAAGGTGGGAAGTGGAGTACTTATATACCCGTAGGGTGTTACACGGGCAATGTTGTGGGTGATAGCCCCTAGGGTGTCACATGGACAGTGTTGGGTGTATTTTTTTGTGTGTTTGTGCTTGCGTAGCTAGTGTCTTGAGTGTAGGGCGTAGGTAGTCTTGTTAGATGAATATGTTTCAATTTTGTATGACAAGTGGGTATGATTTTGGTATCATATGAATCGTCTCGGTGAGAGAATTCCAGAAATGTACTGCTATTTGCTGTATCTGGTGTATATCGTCAAATAGCTACTCCCGTGTCAACTACGTGATGGTATGCGCTTGACTCGTGTGTATACGACGAAAATTGTATGACGAGGGGACCTGAAATTCGAAACAGATCATCTTTGACAGTCTCTGAATATGAATTTGAACTGTTGGAGGCATTTCATAAACCCATACACAGTCCAGATCATACGACAGCCATGGGGATGTGGTATTGTTGATGACGAACTAATGACATGGTTGAGGAGCAGAAAAAATGAAAACGTATTTATCATCAGTGTAGCACAATGGATGCGCTACCTGATGAGTTTCTCCACCTTTGCATTCGCTTGTCCCTGTGTTTCTGTATTACAGTGACAAGGAGAGATACAGACAGAGTCTACAGTGTGCACAGGACGGTAACCACTATGAGGAGTCCAAATCCCAGCTTATTATACATGGATTATTCACGTTTTCAAGGCCCCATTTCAGTATGGTTCTTGTCCTCTCGTAATCCCGACTGTCCCTCCAGTTTCCTATTGTCCGCTTAATGTAATCAACCCATACTCACCGACTGCGAACTCGTACCCTAACCGCTGTGAATCCCTAACCGCTGTGAATCCCTAACCGCTGTGAATCCCTAACCGCTGTGAATCCCTAACCGCTGTGAATCCCTAACCACGTTTGGCGCTCTTAATATCACGCTGCCCTAACCCGTTTATGGGCCATACCTTTACCCTAACCATCTCACGATCCCTAGCCCTTTCATCTATCTCCCCTAACCGCTTATCACTCATACACAGTCAATAATTTAATGTTAGCTATATGCACTAGGTCAACTTCTTTCTCTTGTTCCACAGACCAGAAAACTTTTCGTAATTGATCTTCTTCGACGGAGCTCTCTGTTGTACCATTTGTTTGGTACTTTCGGCCGCGTCCTTTGGAGGAGCAGGTTTATCTCCTTCCTTTTGCTTCTGGCGTTTTCGTTTCTTGGGCTCCTTGTATACTCCAGCCGCTTTATCCGCCTCAATCTTCAACAGCTTGGTTTCCTGTTCCTGAAGATACTCCATGTTGACAGTAGTCCACACTGCTTCCTTGATGTTTCTTTCTTCGTCGTTGAGAAGAATGGAATCAATCTCCGGATCATCATCCAGGTCAGATAACGATTCAATCACTGGAGGACGAGGTTCTCCGTTGTTTTCTTCGTTTTCTGCATTTTGTTGATCTTCCAGCATCTGTTCATGGGGGGTTTTCATGGCCAGAAGCGCCTCTGTGGCCGCATTGTTGGCCTCCTCGTTGAGCATTCTTCGACGTTCCCGTTCGTAGTCAATAATGTACTGGGCTCGATTCTGGACCGTTCTCTCTGCCTTTTCAGCAGGAGTATCTTCCAGAAACAATGCCTCCTTGGCCCGCTCCTCGGGATTGGTGTTCTTTTCCACCATCTGTGCCATCATCTCCTCCATCTCTGCATCAATTTCGTCCTGCACTTTTTCCTCAATACCTTCCTGTTCTCGCTTTCGGTGTTTCTGGTACGAGGGCGGGTCCGATTGCGACTCAATATTGGTCATTCGAAACACGGAAATGGTCTGTCGGCCTGCCTCTGTGTGTCTAAACTCATCTAGACGCCGTTGGAGCGTTTCTTCAGCCACTTTGGCGTAATAGGCGATCTGAGTCTTGGATCGACGCTGGTTGTTCATTCGAGCAGCCAACAACAAAGCCGCAGCTGCAATACCTGCCGGACGACGTCCCTCAACCAGATAGTCACGTCCCATACGCTGAACTAGACGAACAGCATCGTTTCGCACATTTTTGGGGTTGTCAAACTCGAGTTTGGAAGCAAACCGTTGAATGTAGATACTCGGGTCAATCAACGGCAAGTTGCGGATATCCAGAGTCTTCAAAAGTTGCAAATAGGTCGTTCCGATAGCAAAAACGTTGCAGAACAACTTGTCGGCAAAATCAATCAGCATTTCAGGACGCAGCTCACGTCGACAAGCAACGTACAGACACGCAGAAACCACATACTGCGACCGGCGACCCTTGACAAAGTTCTTGGTCACAGCCAGTACAAAATACCGATGCGCCTTTTCAATGATATGCTGGGGGATATCAAGGGTGTTGGCCAGAGCAGAGATTCGGTTTTTGCCCTTCTGTAACGTCAGCTCACGTGACTCGCCCTGGAACTTGTTGTTTCGAATACCAGACTGGTCAGCTCCCACAAACGAACCATGGACAACAGCAGCTCCAGAAGACGACTCTCCAAACGTCACCTCCGACACAATAGGCGCGTCGTCAATAACCACTCCACAGTTGGCGCATGACGAGTCGTTTCCGTCTCGTTTGATGGACGTGGATCCACAATTTGGACACTTCATGTTGTAAGTAGAAGAGAGGAATGTGTTGCAAGAAAATGAGAAATGAAGGTGTAGTGTTTATGCAAGTGGTGGGTATTTTTTTAATGTGCATATAAGCTTTGAAAAATTGTCACGGTATATGTCTTGATAAAAACTGTTTGGAGCGGTTGACGTGTTTCTGAGGATAGTAATAGGTGTAATTTAATTGGAATTATTTAATCCTGATTTTTCCCAAAATTGTCCTATTTTATTCATTTTTCTACAGTCAACAACCCTCCCATTTCCACAAACGCGTTAAGGTTACACTGGAAAAAAAATTACCATAAACTAGTCGCCAGTGATAATCGAACCCACGACCTCTGGAAAGGAAGCAAATATTCCGAAAATATTCCGAAAATCGCCCAACGCACTTGCCGCACCCAAGCACATCAAACACATCAACCACACCAGACCACACATTCACACGCACCCCCGCACGGCCTGTGTTGATAATGCTGGGAAAGGTGAGCGGGTGGCGAAAAATGGTGTAACCTTAACCAGATTAAGGTTTGTATCGGGAAAAAGAGCAGCCATTGCGCAAAATTACTTTGTGGTTGGTTTTGTGTTTGTTAGGTGGTGGTTTCCCTTGTTGATGGTTTTCGTGGGTGTTTCCGATTTTCCCTTTATTTTTCAGGTTTTTACTTCATTTTTTCTCGTTTTCATCATTACTCGGCCCCCAAACTGTATTTGAGGCAAGGCTTTATTCGGAGGTGAATGTGGAATTAAATTAAACGGTTGTTTCGCAATGAAATTTGTTTGTGGGTGTTTTTAAGCAGTTGACGACTCTGGCAAGTCGTCCAGTTGGTTGGCACATTTTTCCCCATTTTCTCCGATTTTTGCTGAGTTGCAAATCGTCTTTAATGCTACCGGTACTTTTTCTTTCACACTATTTTACGAATTTCAACACATTTTAACACAATTTCAACGCTAAAAAAGCAACGGTAAATTCAACAGCCGTCCAATATTCCAGATCAATTCAAGGAAAAATCCCCATAATTCGTACAATATTCAATTGCTCAGAATGCATTTTTTTCCACACACTCGTCACATACAAACACGTCCCAACAACAGCCAAACCCCTCAAACCCCTCTAACTTTGGACCTGCCTCGGTTGACAAGAGTTGCATAAGATGAAATGCACGGCGGCCAAGAACCGGCGACGATAGCCTAGTGCTCAACAGTTTTGGCCGAGGTCACGACATGGAGAGTGTGGTGGTGCGGTGTTTGTGTAAATTGTGCTTCGTCTATATATACGTGTCCTTCCCCCCCTGTTTCTTTATTTTGTCCCTCTCACAATCATCCTTTTCGACACATCACTTTCACGCCCTTACCCTTCCCTACCCCTCAGTGGACTAGGGTTTACGACATGCTCGGCTTCTCCTCCTACATTGGACCAAGACAAGGTTTGGAAAATAAGCGTTGGGAGTGTGTGCACTGTGTCGGTGTTACTTAGTGAGGGCACACACACAGTTCAGCTCTATAATCTCGCATCCAAACCCAACACTCCAGTAAAGTTTCCGGTGCAACTTTGTCGACAACCACCCTTTCGCCTAACCACACATCTCTCAGACTAGAGGACTTCATACTCTTACCCACCCACCACACACACACAAGATGTACTCCGCCATCCGAGCCACCCGTATGGGTGTCAGGTGAGTAATGAGGGGGAATCGCGATTCATGATTGATTGCTCATTGGGGCAAACACACAGATACAGCGGACCGAACGAGGAAACACGGCACACAAACACAGACGCAGAACGCACAACATGGCAAAATCCGCAACACGTGCACAAACCCGTTCGGAGATGTGCGTACATGCGCAATTGAGCGTGTGCGGGCGTATCGTCGCTGGTTTGACGCCGTTTGGGGCCTGATCGAGTCTGTGTCGTTGGCTGTTCGGCAGCCGTCTTTTTTTTTTTTACTCATGCGCTGTTAATTCCGGAATTTGACGTAACTTTGCCTTCGTCGGAAAATGACGGACACTACTGCACGCGTGGACGGTCACGGAAATACACAGAGCCCAGGCCAGGGTGCTCCGGAGGCTCGTCGGCATCGCCACCGTCGTCGTCGCTGTTGCACTCCAGCAGTGCCGTCTGCAGGTAAATTAACCGAGGCTGCATGTGGTTGTTGATATTCCGGAATAATCCGGTGCGTGCAGAAGCACACAGGAGGGAGAATATCAACAGACAACACGATGCCAAAACAACCATAGATCAATGCCTTGTATTCATTGCAACGACTAACACAGATCCTTCTCCACTTCTGCCCCCGCCCGAAGCTATGCTGATACCATCCAGAACCTGAAGATCAACTCCAACACCAAGGTGCTCTACCAGGGTTTCACTGGTAAGCAGGGAACCTTCCATGCCCAGCAGGCCATTGACTACGGTACCAACGTCATTGGAGGCACCAACCCCAAGAAGGCCGGCCAGACCCATCTCGGTCTCCCCATCTTCGGCACTGTGTCCGAGGCCATGAAGGAGACCGGCTGCGACGCCTCCGCCATCTTCGTTCCCCCTCCTCTTGCCGCCGCCTCTATCGAGGAGGCCATTGAGGCCGAGCTCCCCCTCGTTGTCTGTATCACTGAGGGTATCCCCCAGCACGATATGATCCGAGTTGTCGACATGCTCAAGACCCAGTCCAAGACCCGACTTGTCGGCCCCAACTGCCCCGGTATCATTGCCCCCGGCCAGTGCAAGATTGGTATCATGCCCTCTTCCATCCACAAGCGAGGCCGAATCGGTGTTGTGTCCCGATCCGGAACCCTCACCTACGAGGCCGTCAACCAGACCACCCAGGTCGGTCTCGGCCAGTCTCTCGTTGTCGGTATCGGAGGTGACCCCTTCGCCGGTACCAACTTCATCGACTGCCTCAAGGTCTTCCTCGAGGACGAGAACACCGACGGTATCATCATGATCGGTGAGATTGGTGGTACCGCCGAGGAGGAGGCTGCCGAGTTCCTCAAGGAGTACAACCAGACCCGAGAGGTCCCCAAGCCCGTCTGCTCCTTCATTGCCGGTGTCTCTGCTCCTCCCGGCCGACGAATGGGCCACGCCGGAGCCATCATTTCCGGAGGCAAGGGTGGTGCCGGCTCCAAGATCTCTGCTCTTGAGGCCGCTGGTGTTGCCGTCGAGCCCTCTCCCGCTCGACTCGGTAAGACTCTTTACGACGAGTTTGTCAAGCGAGACCTGCTCTAGACTGTTAGTTAATTGATAGATTTATTAGGAAGTGAGCTCGAGTTCACCCAGTAGTTTTATTAGTAATATCCACCCGTTTCCAGGCATTTAATGTCTTGGTTTTGTACGTTTTTGTGGCATTACACTTGCTCTTGATGTCTGGGAGGGGAAGTGATGTAGCGGGGAAAAGGGAGAGGAATGGAGGTGTTTTGTTGGGCAATTATGGGCTATTTAAGAGGGTGGATGGTTGAAGATAGGAGTTTTTATTTGATTTGATTTTTTGTGATTTTTTTTAATGATTTCTCGTGGTTTTTCGTGATTTTTCGTGATTTTTGGGAATTTTCATCTGCAACAAAATTAAGGTTTTTGGAAGAGATGAATTTTTGAGATTGTGGATTTTGGAGTGGGTGTATTTTTGTCAATTCGCCGCTGATAGAAAAGAGGCTTTTTGTGGTGGACTAAAACTCAAGGAAGTTGTTTGTGGTGATTTTTGTGGATTTTTGCGGACTTTGGAATATCGAGTTTTGGGTGTTCAAAAGCGGAGCCGTTTTTTATGAAAGGTTAAAAATGAGGAGTAGCAAATTAGCAGATATTCGTTTTGGGCATTGTTTTAGATCCTGCGGGGTTTCTTGAGAGATTGGAGAGAATGGAGAGTGTTGACGAGATTGTGGAGGGGTTTTACGGTTGATTTTTCTGTTTGAAAGTGTGTATGTATTTTTCCTGAATTAATTTGAATTAAATTAAAAAGTGCGTAAATAAACATAAATAATGGGGAGGTAGAGAGGAGGGAGGTGAGAAGAGAAGGGCGAAGGGAGGGAGAAGGAAGGTGAGAGGGTCGGGAAAAATCGGAAAAAATCGATAGAGCGTTGGAAACGGGTTTCGTGATGAACGGCTTCTGAACCACCGCCGCCAGTCTCCACTTGTGTCCTACATGTTCGTACATGTCAGCAGCAGTGTGGACATATTAGTGGTGCCATCTGCAAGGCGGCGGCTGATTAGGATATTTGATTCACTGGTTGACTCTTGACTTGTTACACACTTGATAGAGATAGAAGACGCCTACAAACGACACAAACGGAAGAAGACAACCGGAAGAACACAGATAGAACGACACGGAACCACGACATGCCCAACGACATCAACACTACCGACGGTCATCTGACTGTGTTAGTGCACGATCTTTTGAACATTGCGGATGAACACACGGGGGGACAAACGCTGGCCTCCAACCAGGCCAGAGCGGCAGCGGCAGGACACATTTTGTGCGAAAAGTCACGCCACTCGCGAGAGGAGCTCAACGAGTTTGTGATGAACATTCGGGGACTGTCCAACCGGCTGAGCAACCTCAAGCTCAAGCCCCAACTGCGGCAGGTGATGCTGGTGGCCAAGTTGCAGGATAAGGACATTATTGGAAAGACGCGGGACTTTGCGGCGTTGTTGATGACACGTGGCATTTCGGTCTTTGTGCAAAAGGAGCTGGCCAACCATCCTCTGTTCAACATGGAGGGCTTGGCTCAGTCAGCCAAGAACGCAGACACGCACTTTCACACATGGTCTGAAATCAATCTGCCGGACCCCAACAAACTGGACCTTGTGGTGACTTTGGGAGGCGACGGAACAGTGCTGTTTGTGTCCTGGCTGTTCCAGGAGATTGTGCCTCCAGTGGTCTCGTTTGGACTGGGCTCTCTGGGGTTCCTCACAGAGTACGAATGGGACAAACGAGAGGAAACCATTGATGGCATTGCCGAAAACGGCATCTATCTGTCGCTACGAATGCGATTCGAGTGTCGCGTGATCCGAGCAGTCAAGGATGAGGGAGAGGACTGGATGGGCCGAGATCTGGACGAGGAAATCCGGTCCATGGTCACCTCCAGAAACTCCACCGATAATCTCGACGAGTACTCGTACGACAAGCATTATGTGGATGCAACCCACGCCATTCTCAACGATCTGGTGGTCGATCGAGGCACAAGCTCCACCATGACAACCACAGAGTTATACACCGACTTTGACCATTTGACGACGGTGCAGGCTGATGGACTCGTGATTGCCACTCCTTCTGGATCTACAGCCTACTCTTTGTCTGCCGGAGGTTCTCTGGTCCATCCCGATATTCCTGGCATTTTGATTTCTCCAATTTGCCCCCATACTCTCAGTTTCAGACCCGTTGTGGTGCCTGATAACACCACAATTCGAATCGGAGTGCCGTACGATGCACGTGCGTCGGCGTACTGTTCGTTTGACGGAAAGTCGAGGGTGGAGTTGACTCCTGGAGATTTTATCACCGTGACGGCGTCCAGATTCCCATTTCCCAAGGTCCAGAGTGAAGCTGGATCCGAGTGGTATTCGGGTTTGTCTAATACGTTGAATTGGAACCAGAGAAAGCGACAGAAGCGGTTTACCAACATATAGACGAGTGAGACTTACGAATGTGAGGCGTACGAATGTGAGGCGTAGCCGAACATTCGTGGTCAACGAGTGAGGAATCTGTGAGATGAGTCTATGAGAGAGAAAAGGTGAGAGCAGAGTGCTACATGTGCGAAAGTACTCAGGGCTGACATTGTATTTAGCCAACACGTTAGAAGAATGTGTAGTCATTCTAGGAGAATGAGTGTAGTCATTCTAGGAGGATGAGTGTAGTCATTCTAGGAGGATGAGTGTAGTCATTCTAGGAGGATGAGTGTAGTCATTCACTTCGTTCATGACCACTCTTCGGTTTCTTTGTGACGCGTCTAGTTATTGAAATAAGAGCCTTTATTTTCGTCAGCTATTGTTTGATATAAAAAGACAAGCAGAATTTCAGGGATTATAGGGACTTCGAAAACAAGGCAAACCGTCTATTTTAAAAAGAATTCACTTTTCAGATTTCCCACAGAATGTCTACTTGTAAAGTTGTGGTGTTGGTACCTAGCCAAGGAGAGGAAAAGTAAAAAGTCTTGTGGTCAACTCCTGAGCACAGTGGGGGAAATGTAAAGAGTGCGTTTTAATTCTGACGCTGTGACAAGAAAAATGCACTCTTTGGATTTTTTCTAACGTGTTTGGTTCCCAGTGACGGATAGTTGTATTGAACATGTTCTGGTGTACACGGGTGGAATGTATAAAGTGGAGGGATGTACGGAGAGTCACGTTTTACTCATGGAGGAGACTGATTGTAGGGTAAAGTACTCGTTAGCTGCTGGTACTTGTCTTATTACTTATACTGAATCAGACGGAAGGAATAGAGTGACCATGTTACAGTCGTACAGCAACCTCAAACACGAAAAAAATGTATGTAAACGTGTGCTGATAGTTGTACCAATGGATTAATCGGGTGTTTCTGAACATTTTGGTAAACTCTGATTTTTGTTCTGATGCCTGGAAGATCAAATTGAATGTTGTTTGTATTCCCCAAACAGGGCTAAAAAACTTGCAACTACTGGCACAGTGTTGAACGCGAAAAAAATGTATGTAAACGTGTACCTACAGCCGTACCAATGGATTCCTCTGAGCTCACTGGTCATTTTGGTATATTTGTTTTTCTTTCTGCTGCTGTATTTCCCAAACTGGGCTTTGCAGAACACGAACATATTTCAGCAGAACCACCAGGTACGGTACCGTAACTCAGTGTATTTATCTCGACAAATAAAAATTGGGTGGAAAATCTGAAGAGTACGTTTTGTCGGAAATTCCCTGCTTATTGAAAACCCCGTTCACTTTGTCCTCTACTATTGGCAGGGGTTGAAGACGGTCTCTACCAAGAGTGCCATGGCTACAAGACGTTGTACGAACCGCACCGACACAGTTATGGGCTAGGCTGTAAGACTGACTCGGTGGTGTCTCGACACAGTCATAAACTCCATTATACTACCACCTGGTAGCAAGGTCTAGAGTATCCGTAGCGGATGTTGTATCGGTGGTACGAGGACGGTACTTGTAAGAGGTATAGCTCCCGTACAGTAGTGCCGCTACGTTAGGTTGTTGGGTAACGTAGAAGTGTGGTACCAGTAGTGCGGGTAGTGTACAAGTACAAGTACAGTACACAAACACGCGCTTGGTCGTCGGCCATTTCATTACCTTTTTCAGTCTCCGTGTCTCCCCTCACAATGTCTCAATATACAAGTTAAATGGCCTGTAAATGTCTTACTTGTAGTGGACAATAAGTGAGGACGAGGGAACGGATTTTATGTGAAAATGGGACAAAAATAGTTGACTGAGCGATACGTCACGTGGCTCAATGATAATGTCACGTGACTCGCTGTTTTGTTTCCCCCCTGATTTTCCCTGGTTTTTCCCGAATTTCCCAATAATTCCCACATTTTTCCACTGCAAGGGATGACGGACTTCCAAGGGCTATGGTGCTGCGGCTAACACCGCCCTAAGCGCTTGGCAGGGGTGCTCACGTGGAAAAGTTTCACATGGCGGAGGCGACAGTTTGAGTGTGGATAAATGGTACAAACGGCGGTAAATTTGTGGTTTGATGGGTACTTATTGCGATTTCTGTTCATTTCCACCAAATTGGCCATTTTCCCCTCCGTTTCTTTTTTTTTTATCTCGCGTGCCGTGCTCGGAGATGCTCGGAGATAGAGCCAAAAGTGAGACAACGTATGACTGACTCAGGCCGGGCTGGGGCAGAAAAGACCAAAGAGGAATTGTAAGATGGACGAGACAGAAGGGTGCAAAAGACAGGAAGACAGAAAGACACAAACGTGTCAATGCATCGAAGCACCGACACAAACACAGCACCGGATAAACCTCACCGGACACAAACGTGACAAGAACGAGTACTCATACAGTTACAACAGTTCTGGTTTTTACCACCAACACATGCCTTGGTTGCACAGCCAATTATAGCCTACATAATAATAAATGAACAAGTAGGATAACCCCGCCAACAGCGCTAGTAACCAGCCTAGCAGGGTGGCGAGGGGCCCGTTCGAACGAGCTAGCGCGTACAAACACGGTGGGTATTTTGTCTGATTTTTCGCGATTTTATTTGCAATTGTTCTCGTCTACTTTGGCTCCCTCTACACCCCCACTCGTCTAAATATAACCGACCGTTAGAGTTGGAAGGTTGAGCTACTGCAAGCTATAAATAGGCCATGTGGAGTTTTGAAATGGGTGTGGAAAAAACGCAGAAAACGAGCTGGAGAGAAGCAGACACGTGATTTGGCATCGCGCGGCCCTCCTCATCCCTGGACATTGCTCAAACACGCGCTTTCCGCGTCCCATTTCGAAATATCCACACGTCACATTTCGTAAATCCCCCCCATGCACGCCCCGTAAGTTGCATCATAACGTTGAACTGTGCAAAACGTATCGAGCGGACGAGTCGAGTGCAGAGACTGTCAAATGACGAGTCGATTAACCGGGTCGACTGCACTCCACGGCACGACCGGTCGATCTGCCACCAATCCGTCTTTGCGCGTCTGCATATGTGCACACTTGGGTTGGTTTTATTTTTTTTGAAAAAAACGCATCCAACCTTGCAACTGAAAGTTGGGCCGTTGCCACAGATCCCCCTGAAGGCTAAGCCAGGTGGTTGTATCCTGGAACACTGCACGCAACGGCAGCCGAGAAGGTACAGTACAGTAGCAAGGAGCAAATCATCGAGGCCGAGGGGGCGCATTAGACGAGTCAAATCCAGGCGAGTGCATAAGCGCATTTGATCTGATACGTTGATACGTTGATACGTTGTGGCCGGTGGGGTTTTCCATGCCTACCGAATAGGAGGTGACGGATGCGAATATATTATCGGGCGCGGCGCAAAGGACGCAGACATATCGGACACAGAGGACACAGGGCACAGGACACAGACGGACACAAACGGACGCAGACGGACGCAGACGGACGCGGACGGACACAAACGATCCACTCTTAGTTACACAAACGTATTATCTGATCGGACTACTTCCAAACCGGCGAGTTTCCCAGCCCGCCGATCTCCAAGCAAAGAGAGACGGCTCGGCGGGTAAAAAGACGGGACAAAAAAAGAGGGAAAAAAACAGAGAAAAGAAGGGAAAAAATGGGAAAAAATAGGTGGATACTCGAAGTGATAAACTACACCCCAGAAAAACCCTCACGTGACTGGTTCAGCCCAAATGCGCCCCGAAATCTGGTTTTATTTGACTCCTTATTTTTTGGGGCTAATGTGGCGGGACTTCTAATTTTTAATTAATTAGGCTGTGTTGAATTGACACACTGGTTACAAGGGGGGAGGGGAGTGTAACTTGACGACGAGAGGAGGTGGAGGAAGGCGGAAAAGTGCATTGGTTTCGTAATCGTCAGGAGACCACCATGGGCCTTTGTACGCTTCAATTACTCCTCCAGCTCCGTTTTTATCGTCTATCCAAATCCCGTTCAAATTATTTACCTCAGTCGCTACTTTAACATGCATGGTGCAAACCTTAAAAGAAACCTTGAGGCTCAGCACACTCTTATATTATTACACACGCACTCAACTGTGAAGTCTTTTTTTGCAGGGAAAAAAAAAAAAAAAAAAGGCAAAAAGACAAAAAGGCAAACTGACCAAGGGTTTACTACCGTGTGCAATTTTCTTTCATTTACCACCACACACTTACGATACACACGTTTGAAAGCCCCGTTTGAACCGCTTGAACCGTTTGAACGCCATTCAACCAGCTGCTTGTGTAACTCGCTTCCAACACAAAACCCCACATTCAACACTCACTCCTTGTACTTGTACACACTCCCTTTTTGAGGCTGATTCGTGCAACACGTTTTCTACGCCCTTCTTGTGTCACACATCTCCCCACGACCTATCGTCTGTGATACGAACGAGACGAACGAGCGAACGACAACTCACGCCATCTTCACGCCCTACCCGATTGAGCTGGGGTTTTTTTTTACATTGAACCGCCCCTGACTAAAGCCGAGGAATTCACACAGACACCAGCCATTCAGTATCCGTCACGTGAGTCATCAAACGCCTCCGTTCTGAGCTAGGATACCTCCCTTTTTGTTCCCCTTTTGTTCTCTTCTCTTTTCTTTAAGTCAAGTTCAAAGAGCACATTCCTACTCGCCCCCTTTTCCCTTTTCCCTTTTGCGCTTGCCTTTACAAACACCCAACCAAGGCTATTTTTACACCAACCTTGCAAATCTAAACACGAGATCAGGCAAGGTAAATAATAGTCCCAAGACCAAGACTCTAAAAAACTAGTGCTAAGACGGAAGAAAAAAAACACCGAAACCCCACACAATGGTAACGGCAAAAATCGTCTTTTCTACGGCGCTGCTGGCTCTGGTTGCCGCAGCCACAAACGCAAACGCACAGACTCCCACAAACAATGTTGCAGACCTGGTGCAGCAGATTGTCGAGAAGGACAAGGCTAACGGCGTCACCTCCACAGTCGACGTGAACGAACCCCCCTTTGTGGTGGTGGACAAACGACAGCAGAACAACAACAACAACAACAACAACAACAACAACAACAACAACAACGCCACCTCATCGATTCCTTCGTCCCCCGGCTCGTCTTCTGAGCCCGGATTTTCCCAGACCTCGGAAACCTCGCAGGGAGAAGGCTTTTTCTCGTCCACAGAGCTCACCAGCTCTCCCGTCCAGTCGACCACAGAAGAGTTCACCTCCGAGACTCCCACTTCGACTGAGGAGACCCCCACTTCGACTGAGGAGACCCCCACTTCGACTGAGGAGACTCCCACTTCGACCGAGGAGACTCCTACTTCGACCGAGGAGACTCCTACTTCGACCGAGGAGTTCTCGCCCTCTTCCACTCCCGAGTCAACTTTCTCCTCGGAAGAGCCCTCTTCCACGTTCGAGGAACCCTCCTCTACGTCTGCATTTGTCCCCGTGACCTCGTCTTCGGAGCAGCCCCCCTCCACCTCCGAGACCCCCACCTCCACCACCGAGGAGGAATCTTCTTCGGCATCTCCCTCTCCTTCGACCACAGAGGACCCCTCTTCCGAGGCTTCCACCGACGCCACCACCGAGGTGGTCCAGTCCACGCTCGTGGACGCGTCCGGAGGAAGAACCACCATCATCATGACCTTGACCAACACTCGAGTCACCTACGTGGAGTCGACCACTACTGTTCCCGTGGAAACCCCCACCGACAGCGCAGGAGCCGTGACCGGTAACAACAACAAGTCCACCAGTGACTCGTCAACTACAGGCCGAAACATCGGTATCGGTGTGGGAGTGGGAGTTGGAGTGCCTGTGGTGGCAGCAGTGATTGGAGGACTGTGGTGGTGGCGACGAAAGCGAGGTGCTGACGCTCCTCTCTACGATAAGGACGATTTGATTTCTGGCGGAGAGGATTCCAACGTGTTCCGATCCAATATTGATCAGTACCATGCTCCTAACCGAGCCAATTCCGCGGCGAATTTCTAAGCCCCCCTTACAACAAGCGGGACCTCTACGACTCCTACGAAAAGAAGTGGCCTGTTTCGACCAGCGGTACTCCCTCTTACAGTCTTTTGACTCTGCACTTGCACATAGCTAGCCACGCCAGCATATAAAATACCCGGCACGTTGCTTCTGACCCGTCAGTAGCGTATTCAATTAATAGATGATTTATGATAGACCTACGAGGCCGTCACGCCGAGTAGTGACACCGTGAGTACGGTACGTAGTGATCATGTTGCATGCATATCGAAAGTGTCCATTTAACGTCTTTATGTTTACGACTGTTGTTTTTACGTCTTTAGTCTTCAAGTGTGTCTTTTCCGTCTCTACAGATGTACATTTTCCGTCTCTACTCTCCACAGATGTACATTTTCCGTCTTCAAGAATCACCCAACTGTCCTAAAGACAGAAAAGGGACAGTTGTATAAAAAACGACTTGAACGTCCAGCGTACGTACAATATCATAGCTACTCCTACTCGTACATAGACAGTGTATAAAAAACGACTTGACCAAGCAGCTGTTGTATACAGACATGGAAGTACTACAAGTATCGTACTCTGTTAAATGCATGTTTGGAAGCGCCGAATCCAGACGAATCGAATGGGGTCGAAAACACATGTCTTTGCCATACAATTTTCGCCAATAGTGGGTGTATCCAGAAGGGTGATGGCTAGTACAAGAGGAACGAAGCAGTGAGGAGGGACTGGGTCACGTGTGTATTGTTTTGGTCACGCGACTTCCAGTGAGCCGGGACTGGCTTTCACTGCGTTTCACACCTTCATTTCCGACACTTTCAGACTCCCCATCTACCACACGCTACAGACCAGCTATGGAAAATCTGAGGAGTGCGTTTTACGGAGAATGGCATAATTAATCGATCTACGTACTCGTTTTTTCCACCACCCCTTTCACTGGCGAGTTCCACATCCTCTCTGATTCTCCCTGGTCTTGTGCATTAACGTTTAATCAGCTGCATAGTGGCGATTTGGAGACGTACTCCAGCTCGTTCAGTATCAGTCCTAGAGAAATTCTGAAGAGTGCATTTTTCTCCAAATTGTCTAATTATTCCACTGATATTTCCATCTCATTGTTCGCCCTCTTATCTCGCCGTACTTTGTTGACCCGCTTATTTCTCGAGTCTGCAGAAAACTTTTTAGCTTTTGAATCTTTTGACATTTTTTTTTTCTCATCTCATCTCACGACACACAACCGCACATTACACAAAACATGACCAGTCTAGCCAACCGCAACATTGTGGGCGTCGAGTCCGACCGTGTGACCAACGTGACGTCGACGGATTTCCCCGGCCACTGGCCCGGAGCCGACGATGCGTGGGACGTGGAGAAGTTTGACAAGACCCTGGAGGTGAAGATGCACGCTCTGTCGGACAACCTGGCCAATTTCGATCTGATTGGCATCGACACTTCGCTGGCCAATGCGTTTCGACGAATCATGATCGCCGACATCCCCACCATTGCCGTCGAGGAGGTGTTTATCCATGCCAACACGTCGATCATCCAGGACGAGGTTCTGGCCCACCGTCTGGGTCTGGTTCCTCTGGTGATCAACCCCGAGCGAATCAACGCTCTGCCACGTGGTCTGGATGCCTCTGAGATTGAGGACTACTACGACGACTCCAACACGTTTGTGCTGCGTCTCAATGTCACCTGTGAGCGGCAGGCGGACGGATCCATGAAGAACGCCCACATTTATGCCCGCGACATTACCTTTGACGCCATGGGCAGCCAGGCGCAGTGGGTCAAGGACGAGGGTCTGGAAAACGTGTTTCGAGTGGCCAACCCGGACATTTTGATTGCCAAGCTGCGGCCCAACCAGAGCATCAACTTGACCATGTTCTGCCATCTGGGCTTTGGCCATGACCACGCAAAGTTCTCCCCCGTCGCCACCGCCTCCTACAGACTCATGCCCACCATCACTATCACCGGCGATATCACTGGAGACGAGGCCAAAAAGTTCCAAAAGTGCTTCCCCAAGGGAGTCATTGAGCTGGAGGGAGGAAAGCCCGTGGTGGCCGACGCGCGAAAAGATACAGTGTCCAGAGAAGTGCTGCGACACGAGGAGTTTGAGGGCAAGGTCAAGCTGGGAAGACGAAGAGACCATTTCATTTTCAATGTCGAGAGCTCGGGAGCTCTGGAGCCAGATGAGATTTTCCTCAAGAGTGTCATGGAGCTGCAGGCAAAGGCGCAGACGTTGAAGGCGGCTGTCACGGGTTATATGGAGCAGTAGCGCTGGAGTGTGTGAGCGTAGCGAACACTACAGGCGAGCGCGTGAACATGAGCGAAAACTGAACACCTTTGGAATTGCGTCATGTTGAATGTATGTTAGGGATACGGTACGAATATAGAGGAGGACTAATTGATAATAGCATGGATGTTTGAGTAGTGAAGTTGTAGGGATGGATCACGTGAGTGGATGAGTCACGTGATTAGTATATTACGTCACGTAAGTTTAACTACAAGAGCATGCCATTCGAACTCCATATACAACTATCTCTACCGACCTGCAACCGACAATCCAAAGAGTGCATTTTGTTCCTCTGATCGTTGCAAATCGATTGATATGATTCATGTTCCTGAGATGTGCCCCCTGAGATGTGTTTTGTATTGTATTACTGCGGTGTTACTGCCATGTAGGACGTTTCTAAGCCACCCCTCTATATACAGACGCGCTAGGGAAATTCTGAAGAGTGCATCTTTCTCGGCTTGCAAATTATACTAGAATTGCAAAGTCCATTCCTCTGTAGCACCCACACCTGTGGATTCAGCTACGTGTCCAGGGGGAGACTGTGTTGTGGTGAAGACCATTCATGGTTCTGGGATGAGATACAACCGTGGATTTTTGTCTAGTTGGAAAATGGCACGTTTTAAACATGATGCACTCTCCAGATTTCCGCTTGGACTTCAGAAAGTGCCGGTATGGTCTCGTGGTGTGAGGCTTAAGAATACTCTCCAAGTTGATGAAAATGGGAGGTTAGAGGGATATTTGTAGATATATGAGGTCATATCGAGACGAGGAATATAATGCACTCTTTGTATTTTCGACAGCTCTCCTTGGTGACGAGTGAGGTGTGTTGTACCTATACTCATTTTCAGATCAAGAGGGGACATCAAACGAGCGATAAAATACACGTATCGAAACCAACACTTCTTTAAACGATAAAGTGGCAATTAAAAATCTAAGGCGCTCTTTGGATTTCTCGTATCTTTTCTCGTTCAATTTCTGTTTCTACCAGATGGGTGTTTGTAGAGAGCACCAGTATTATAATACGTCTTAAAACTACCATAAGACGGTTAAAATTGGTATTGAACGAAACAGCAGAATGCAAAGTCTTCAAAAATCAACTCCTCTTATTCGCATGTTCGAAACTGATCAAGTTGTAACCCTGACCATTCCACACTTGTCATCCACCCTTCTTGAAACACGCAATGGTGGTTGGAAATATTATTGCCAGAAACTAAATATTTCATCATCTCGCTTTTTCGCATCTTCTCTACTATTCAGAATTCTTGAAGGACTACTGTACGCTCTACTACTTCACTCCTAGCATTCACATACAGTACATGATCTAGTAGAACAGGAGCAACGCCAACTCCATCGTCATATACACTTTGGTAATGTCAAACTACCGTCTAGAAGATGACTCCCGGCCACTGTGTTATTCACCTGGAGTAGTCATGACTTGTACAGGCTGCTGCTACTGAACCGTACTGTACTTCTTCCATCTTGTCCACGACAGTATAGACGGACAAGTGAAGGTGTAGCTTCATTCTTTTCTGAAACATTGAAAGCAACCTCCAATTTCTCGATCTATTCAGTTCTTATAACTGATATCGTTCTCCGGTAAGTACTACTTCTCTTGGATGCCTCAGTGTATAGCTTCACACCGAAACGTCTCAAACTCACCAAGAACACATGACAAGGTACGTTTCCCACTCCGCCGTTTGAATCCCAGCCCCCTAAATACCCCATATCCACCGTCCCATCTCCAAATTTCCCTTCCCAACATCCGCCTGTATACTCCCCCTTGCTGTCGGAACCAAGGATAAACCCTACACTTTGGCACTACTAACAGCCCCTTCGGAATACATTTCAGCAAGAAAAACCAACCATGTACATCTAAACGCCGTCAGAAACACCCCCAAGCTCTTCTTTTATCAAAACCTCTTTTGTTTGTGTTTTTACTCTCCTCGGCACCTTGCATATTCAGTCTCAACATGAAACACCGTACAATCCCGTCCCCAGTTGTCCAATTCACACCAGACTTGGTTCATTTTGGTCGTCGACGCTTCCTACGTTCGATTCTTTACTTTGATTCTTAAACCCATAACATCTACCGGTACCATACTGTCTTGTATTACTCACATCTACACCACTTCTACGAGACACACCAACCACCTCCACTTCCACCTCACTACGTCCACTCCCATTTTTTTGCTTCAAGGGAAATGCACCCCTCCACGCCTTCACCCCACCCACTACGCCTCACGCCACTAGTCCATTCCCTAGGCTAGTGTCTCATGTGTATTTGTTCAAGAAACCACTAGAAACATGTCACCAAACACGACCGCGGTTCGAGTCCTCCATGCTACACCTCTACTCCAGTGTACACCCTACCGTAGAGGTGTACGCGCGCCCCTCTGGCTCATAAACAACCGTTAGCATTAAATGTACACATTAATAAAAAGCCAGACCAGCCTACGCCGGTGTGGACAGAGCCGAGTTAATAGATGGATAACCGGCGGAGAATTAGAAATTTCCAAGCTCACCGGAGCTCACCATGTCAACTGAGACATGTCAAGTGTCCAAGTGAGATACAAGGTGTCGGTAGAAAAGCACCTACCAGTAGAACCTCTGGACTGGAACAGATTGGTCATCATGACCTTGAGCAGACCGGTCATCACGTGCTGTACTCCGATCATATAGCGCACACATGGCATATTGGCACACATGGCACACTCGCACGCATGGCACACATGGCACACTCGCAACCACGTTGGTCGTGGTGTCTGTGGTGCCCGTGGTGCTCGCACACTACCTCCTAAAAGCATACGCTTTATGGTACTGCGAATAATCCTCCATCGGGGCCTGGGTCTGTCCTGCTGGAGCCTGGACCTGGGCCTGGGCTTGGGCCTGGACCTGGGCCTGAGGCAACTGTCCATACACATTCTGCTGAACACCTACACTCTGCTGAACACCCTGGACACTCTGCTGAACATGCTGCTCGTCGTAGTAGTACTCTGGATAATAGGGCTGCGAGTACGGAGCAGGCATGGACGTGGAAAGAGACGACAGCGAAGAGGATACCGCCGCAGAAGTCGAGCTGGCAGGGCCTCCTCCACTGCCGGACTGGATACACGTGTCTCCAAAATGCCCGTCTCGGTTCTCAAACACCACTTTGAACAAGATGCTGTTTTTGAAGAGCATGTCGCGCACCTTTGCCCGTACCACCGGAGAGGTGATATTTTTACGTCGAATCTTGCTCAATTCCGCCGCCACAAACTCCCACTTTGCACGCTCGCCGTCGTCCAGCAGCGCCTTGAGTCCCATATTGTCTTCGGGGTCCCAGTAGACCGATCCCGAGCCCTGCTGGCCCATGAGCACCTGGTATCTGTTTCGAGCGGCCAGAGCGTTGTCGCAGTGGGCGGCCTCGCCAATCTCGTGCCAGCCCTTGCCGTCTTTTTTCATGCTCAGAATGATCTCGTCCTGCTCGGAGGAGTACTTGGACTTCTTTTTGGGGCGGTCCGAGTTGGCGGAACGCAGAACCTGCATGTTGGGGGGCACTGCGGCCGCCAGCGGGGGGAGCGACAGGGTCAGGGGGAGCACCAGGGGCGGTGTTTGTGACCCGTTGGCGGACGGGGTGGGGGGCGGGCCGATGGGGTTTCCCTCCGCGTCTCGATTCACGTCCGTCACTAGCGCTATCGACGAGTGGGCCTTGTAGTAGCGGGGGGTATCTGTGGAGGAGGAGTCCAGGGCGTCGGCGGACCGTTTGAGGGGCAGGCGGTCTGTGTTCATGACCGTGTTCATGTGGTCGTCGTGTTTGTGGAGCCGAGGGAGGGGGAGCCGGGGGGCTTCGTCGTAGTATGATTCGTGGTGGTAGAATGGGTGCATCTCGTACTGAACAGAAAGTGGTTAAAGTGAGCCAGCTGTTAACGAACAAAAGCGGTTAGTAGTCTCAGAAGACAGGTGTCGCCGTGGAAATATCGCCGTGACGTGTTCAAGACAAACGCTCAGTAACAACAGTGTCTTGGTCGTCCAATGTTTGTGGCGACTGGTGGTGATGTTAGTGACTTGACCTATCGTCGGTAGAGTGGTAGTGGTAGAGTGGTAGACGTGTGGTTGTGTTTGTGTCTGTCTGTGTCTGTGTCTGTGTCTGTGTCTGTCTGTGTCGCTTATCTTCTTCTCTTGTTCTTCTCTTCTTGTCTCTTGTTCTTCTTCTCTTCTCGTGTGCTGCTCCACTGGTCTGCTCCGTATAGCGTCTTATACAATATCAACAGTGCGTCGTATGGTAATGTTAGATCCCCTATTTCATGCACCTTGTGCCGCTGAAAGTTTGGTTTAGGGGTAAGCTGAAAAAAGGCCGGGGGGGGGAAAGAGGGAGAGAAAAGAGGAAGGGAAACGGGGCGAATGGAGCGACACAAAAGGACGGGCCCAAACCACCCATGCACGCTCTCTCCATCCTCCTTCACGCCGCTGTGCAAAAATTATATCACCCGGTGAAGGGTCGGAAGTTAACTTGACAGGTTATGGTCAAAGTTTAAACCGGCGACGTATAAAGATCCGGGCAGGGGGGGTGCAGGCGAGATTTCGATACTGCTGGAACCGCCGTCATCTCAGCAGTCTCCCGCCACTTTCCGTTTTCCGGCTGGACGTCTGTGGCGTGTTGTACGCGTCGTTCCGTTTCCACGCCAAATAAAATTGCAAACCTCCCATTCATTCTAAAAGAGCCCACCGATTCAGAGAAAGACAGACCTGAGTCCAGGCGGTTGAAACAGGGGGTGTCGCGGCAACACTGGCAATGTACCAGTGCTGCTTGGACCGTGTGTATTTCCCTCCACAATTTTTTTTTTTTTCCCCTTGCCCTTTTTTCTCTGTCCCTTGCCACGTTCTTTTGCAACCCTCCCCCCCATGTTTTTGTTTTTCTCGTGCCGCGGCTATCTATCCCTGCCGCATAAACGCCAGCAGCTGTAGGAACATGCGAGAGAGATTAACCAGAGAGCTGCATGCGTGAGCGACCGGCCACTGTGCGACGACGGAGCTACAGCACGCGTACTCGTACCGTACTCGTACTACGGCCCTCAACTGTCTCCTGCTCATGTCTCACTCAGCCTCCATGGCCCGGTCTGGCCCACATTTTTCACGTTAGCGGCAAGTAGAGTTTTGGAGCATTTTTGTCTGAAACCAACGGGGGCGAAACGGGCACGAAAAACGGCGGATTGGGGCTCTGTGGCTGCTTCAGGCTGAAATTGCCAAAGACATGGCTCCCCCAAAGTATGCTGTGGCTGCCATCACACTCATGTTCATCTTAACCTTGTACGGAGAGAGAGAGACAGCACGTAGCAGGGCGGGCGGTGGAGATCTGGACCCCGCGAGTTCACCGTTGGAATCGCCCCGTCGAGCTGATTCGCCCGGTGCCATTTAAATCCCCGTCCGCCCCCCAGCGCGCCTCCCATCGCCCGCTCCACACACCTATCATAGCGGCCCCTCATAATAACTGCAACCACATGTATCGAACACCACCTGCACACAATGGCTGCCGCTAGCTCTACTGTACGTGGTCCCCACCAAATAGATACAGCCACGTTTGTCAGCATACGGTTACGAGCACGGCACGAGCACGGCACGGCACAAGTACTGGTACCGGTACGGCACAGGTGCAACTCTTCTGCACCGCTACAAACCTCTCTCCAGACCCGTCACGTGCCAACCATTCCTTTTTTTCCCTCTGCTCTGTCGTATACTGCTCCAACCGTACATACCCGAACCATATCCACCGATATAATTACCGGTTTCAGGACGAGCAGTCGAGATAATTTCCCCCTATTTGGCCAACCGAGCCCGATAACAGCCTCTGGACAAGGGAAAACACACGTCGCGCAAACGCCACAAACCGCTCCCGAACGTACCCCCGAGAAAACACAGAAAAAAGTGCCGCCCGTCACACCGCCCGTGACGACCCAAAATGACACCGTGGGGCCGCCCGTCTACTTTTGGCAGCCAGAAATCCACACGACGGGACCGGATGTGTGAAACCTTACATGCGTTAAGGTTTTATCACTGTTTTTTTCAAACCCTTCCAGCCTGCGCACTTTCAAAGAAGGAAATTGGCGAAAACCTGCATCGGTCTGTATTCCGCCAGAATAATCTATGCTGCAAATTAGAACCTTGTGCCGGCATTATTGACTCTTCCAGAACATTGCTTATTACTATGGCCGAGTTGGTTTTTGCGCCGTAAAAACCGCTATCAAGACGCTGGCGAGAAATGAAACACATAGACCCGTTTCCCGCAATGTTTCATTGCCTATCAAGCTGCTAGCTAGTCTATACGATGAGGCTACGTGTAGTTACAGGTGATATTCAAAGTGGTCGGAGAAAAGTTTAAACTATAATAAGGTTTTTCTCCAGGAAAAGTGGGCGGTCCATAAAAACGCAACGGCCTAGCCAAAATTCCCGATATTTCGACTGGAAGTATCGTTCACGATGATGTTCGTTGTGTCAAAAGCTCCACTCCATTGGAGCAGTATTAGATCGTGTTTGGCACACTGTTGTTCTGGGTTGGAATAATAAAACCTTGTTTGATGAGGATAAAATTAAGGGGTAAAATACAATAATAAAAAAAGACGGAAGGAAAGAAGGAATATGGAAAAATAAAAAATAAAAAATATCGGAATCACGTAATAATGCATACTTGTACTGTACAATACAGCACCCTACTTTTGAAATATGCATGGGGTACAACTGCTGTGGGTGTATTATTGGTGGGGTTGCCGTGTGCAATCTTGGTAGAGCGGCGTGGGTAGCAGAATGGCCGGTCCGACTGTTGCAGACATCAGGAGTCGCAAAACGGGGTATTTCGGCAATTTCGGAAAGAATGCACTTTTCAGATTTTCCATTGCGCCACTACTGACAGAGTTGAGGTGGGCCAAGTTGCTCCGATTGTGGAACCACAACAAGGTAGCCTTTTTAGCCAGTCATGCAGCGAGCAAAGAGGGGAGTGAGTTGAGGGGTTTGAAAGCGAGCTTAGAGCCCACTGGCGAGGTTCTTTGTGCCTCAGCTGCTCTAAGACAAGATGTACGGAGCGCTGTAGACAGTATGCTAATGGGTATTATTGTATAGTACTGTTTGGGGTAAGACCTCTGGAGGATTCGGGTGCAGTCGCTTTTTTTGCAGCAAATTACATCGACATGTCTTGGATATTTTTAACCCTCGTGGCTTCCTTGCTCTCATAGACTGCCGAGGGGGGGTACGGTACTAATGAAAAGACGACTACGAGAGGCGGATGAAATACGGGACAGTATGTACAGGCTGTTTGAGTGTTTGTGGGTGGTGACTGACATTAGTAAACGTCTGGATCCTAACTCTCGGTGGCGTTTAGCAAAGTTGTGGATTACTAATTGTAACGTTGAGATTGGAAAGACACTGTAAACACGATTTGTGACAAGATAGGAACAGGGGGGCTTCTAAGATGCAATCTAGGGGTATTTTGGAGCATAATAGCACACTCTATCATGTTAAAATCCGTCCATACAGTGAACTATGCGTAGTAGAGTATGTCTTGAGAATAGATAATTAATATACTGAATGAAAGACATGGTAGCTGTACAATAGCAGGGTTTTCCATGAGCTCCGCGTTGCTATAAAGATCTCCCACAGTGGTTTAGGACACGTGTACTCAAACTGTGCACGTTTTACACAGAAAACTCACTCAAAACATAGCTAAA
Organism: Yarrowia hollandica; assembly: GCA_900519065.1. Classification (NCBI taxonomy): domain Eukaryota; kingdom Fungi; phylum Ascomycota; class Dipodascomycetes; order Dipodascales; genus Yarrowia; species Yarrowia hollandica. The sequence goes on along the minus strand of ULGV01000003.1, from coordinate 1,511,635 downwards.
ACCCACCTGGAGAACAGATTCTCACTCCTGAGAGTCCTGGAGGAGTAGGAAAGCAGTCAGATGACTGATACGACTCCTCTCCACCACTTTATCAACTCCATACATCTCCACCTTTCTCCAAACACCTATAGTTACACTCTGTATAAGCACACCCTTCAGCAACAACAGTGTATCTATAATGTGTATTGTGGGGGCTATGGCTTTGAAAACTTCTCAATCTGCTAATACACACGGCCATAAACATATCGATCAACTTTTCTTCCTTCAACACCTTCTATTAACACTACAAATACACGTTTAAAAATACCACACACACCACCAACAACAACGTCCACAGAATCTGCAATTGGCCATCTACGTTTCTTAAACTCCGTCAGAGGGCCTTATCCACCGAACTCTCGATTGTGTCCAAATTACAGATCCATATCTGCACTTTTGGCAAAGTTGCAAAAAACGCGTTTTCAAAATCTTTAACTTAGAACTCATCCGTTCGCTTCAGAATTCCACCACAAATGCAACACACATGCCAGCACCTTCATCCAGCCACTCTTTCGACTCGTCTGCATCTCCTCCGTTGCCGTATCCAAAAATTAACATCCGGTCATCCATAATTACTAAGCAACCGAAATGCCGCACAAAAAAATAAAACTCCGATACGGGGAATCGAACCCCGGTCTCCACGGTTCTCAACATGAGAGCGTGATGTGATAGCCCCTACACTATATCGGAAGGTGAGATTTCGGGGTGAAAAAACGTATTAGAGAAGTAAAAGGCATTATAAAATTAGAATAAAAAAAAATCGCGACAGATACACTGACAGACAGGATAAGTTCATATCTATACTCTTCACGCTTTTCTGTACATTCTGGACAAAAAAAAAAACCACTTTTCTACACTAACTGCGATTCTACAGACACGTTTATGGAACCACATGTCCTGGTATGGATCGGCACTGTACTAAAAGCTATAAATGGGCTAATTGATCTACAGTATCTCCCTAGCTCCTCTTTCCTTGGAGAGCCTTTTGGAACTCTTATAGCACGTGTTTCGGTTGCTGCAGACGAATTTTCAGATTTCGGACGCACCAAACCCCGTTGTGTTTGTGCTACATTGGGCCAATTGGAAGACCGACTTTATCATCACAAGCATTAGTTCTTGGGCATTGCGTTGCATTGCTTGGTTTTCTCTTAGCTGCTTTTCTCGTGTTTTTACGCCCCAATAAGCCCACGTTTCATTGTGATGCGTCGAACTTCCCTAAATGCGTGTCTACAAAATTAGCAAAAGTCGTCTAAAAAAAGCGCCAGCTACCAAATCGCAATCCAGTTTTTACCCTGATGTAGCTACCAATCTCGTCGATCCGAGAAAGTGGTCTGATCAAGTGTCACGTGACTACTCACATAGTTGCGCCGTTTTTCGTCGTCTCTACAAAATTCAGTCTCACTCACTCACAATATTCTAATATCACCACTAATAACCTACAATTTACATTTGTATTTCTGCATGCACCTCGTTTACCATCTTTACCGATCCACGCACGCTACAGTAGGTCTATGCATTTTTAACAAACAGCAATGGACTTAGGAGAACCTGCGGATTCAAAGCAGACTAAATACAATGGATATGGCGCCATTTTCCATGTGACGGTGGAATTGTGGGCCTTCCCAGGGGGTGCATATTGGCTCTAACTTGTTCAGTTGTGGTCGGAAATGAAAGCCGACGATGTGGATTTCTTGGCGTAACTCGGGGCTCCACATTGGTAGCAAGTTCTCCCGTCCATCACCCAGCAAGACTTTTTTAGACTGGACTTATCTATGCAGTGGTTGGCAGTTAACTATTAGCGTAAGTATATACTTTACTGTAGTTGCCTTAGTTGGACTAAACCTAACTAATATAACTCCTTGGCCCACGACTAGTACGCTGCTAACTGCCCACCCTATCAGACACGCCACTTGTGCACATGGAGCTGGAGGCTTGGCATGTACGTTAGATGGGGCGGGGGAAATGAACAAACGGGGGTTTGAAGCTGTCACGTGACTGGGGAAAGAGTTGCGGCTGTTTTTCGTTTCAGAATTGGCTGAAACCGGTGCTAGTTTGATGGGAACAGGTCTGGGTGAAACATGGAGATGTTGGCTGTATTGTGTGGATCTCCCGGCAACAGCCAAAACTCGGCTCACACGGCTACCATTGATATTGGCCAAACTAGGGCGTTTCTTGTGCTAAAAGTGCGCTAGCCGGAAGAAAAAGCTGGTAAGCGAGTTTCCAGCTGGGTAAGGAAACGAGACTACAGTAGGCTTGTGGAGTGATATGGGGGCCACAAGAGGCGAATCAAGGGCTTACTCAGCATCCTACGCGTCCAGTAAGTACAGTAGCGTGACGCTAGACACATTCTGAGACAGCCCTGTCAACGGATGACAGATGATGAGTGATGACGGCACCAAGCGGACTAGGCCTGTATGTGTCGGAAAAATCAAGCCAGAAACGGGTGGCGATTAGCGCCAACCGCTGGGCTAGTGGGGTGCATGACAAAAAGACTGTATTGCATGGACTGGATCTCTAGGCGCATTTTTTAGCCCAGAACAGGTGCGGAAATCAGGCAGGGGGGATCGCAGGTCTTGTACGGTGCCAGGGAGAATGTAAACAAGGCGTGTCCGGCGGAGGGTGTGTAGATCTTTGGCCTGTTTCCGGTGGGCTTTGGGGGGGTTCTGTGTGGAGAAGACGAAAAAGGAACAGAATTCGTGTTTTCCAGAGCGGGAGCACACCGAAGACTTGAGAAATGCACTCTTCAAACGAAGGGGAACAAAACAAGACCAGATTTGTCCTTGTAGGTGCCCTCTTCATCGTGTTACATACACAACCGAGTGTCAAACCGTAGATGGTACTCACTCAACAAGACGTCAACCAGACGTCAGACGTGTGTCAGAGCTGGGAAACAAAAACAAACGTCTGCTCGTCCTGCCGTTTCGAGACACGTGTCCCACTCCGTTTGTGCTTGTTGCATCTGTCTTGTGTCAAAACGGAAACGCTTGTTATGGTCCGATTTACGACATGCATCAAACGACGTGGAGACAGGTGAGAGGTGTCAACTGACTTGGAGATTTGAGAGGAGCGGAGGGACGCACGTGATGTACGAGTACCAGTCACGTGTCCCCCCGTCTTCATCCACTATCCTATACATCTTCGGGTTAACATGTATACCATAGGTGCAGTACGATACCTGAATACTTGAGTATCCTAAAACACGCAATTGGCCCAGTCTTTGTGCCGAGAGACTCAATCACCTGACCGCATCACGTGGAAACAACGGCCCGTGCTCCCAACGGTCTTTTTAATACCCCAATCCCGAATAATGTTCCTGGGATTCCAGTAGATGCCTGTAACTTTTGCTAAAAGCGTCCCACAATATTAACCAGCACCTTATTTTGTTCTCCTTGTTGCAGCGATTTCCGTGGTGTGGTTTGCAGCCACGGAATGGCTCCGTTGGTCTTTTTACTGCTCTTTCCAATTCTGCCCCAGCTTAAAGACTCCATAGTGAGTCCTCAATGCACTCGGCACCGGCAATAAACTCTCCATTGGCATCCTCCCAACTGGGCCCCACGTGACTCGAAATCTGGGCCGTATTCCTGTGCTTTTCGCGGACCTACGACACACCTCGGCTTAACCATAACTATCCTTGCAAAAGCTGCCGCAATCAAGGTGATGCTCTGAAACTTGTATGAACAGCCGTTCGTGCTGCGGTGGTTGCAGCCGTCAACTCTGTCTTCTTGTTACGTAATCGCTGCGTCCACTGACGACGGCCCTCGGATCGACACCCGATAGCACGACCAAACACGCATTCCGCAGCCGATACGTCCGCTTTACCGTCCAGGGTCTGGCGCTCACACGACCTTGCTATCGACCTGTTTTTGACACAGCCTCGATGCATAGAAGGCCGGTCTATGCGCAAAAACCGGTTTTCGAAACCTACAAACGCCAATAACTGGCTTGTCAGAGTTTGCAGCCGGTTAAAAAAAAGCGACCACGAGGTTGGCGATCTCGCAAAGGTTGGTTTGGAAAAGCTCGCGTGGGTCCAGCCTGAAACCTGCGGTTGCTGGGGGTGGGGGTCGTATCTCTTGTACAGTACGGAGCAATGCATGTATGACAGTGTAGGAGAAACGCGGTCGCAGTTTCAAATCCACCGCTGTGTTCCCACGACATGGGCGATTTCAACCATGTATCATTTATTCCTATACCACTTATCGTCGACAATTTTTTCTCACCGATTTTTTCATTTTAATTTTCGCCAAGACAAGAAGGACACCACCCCGTCGTCTCTTGTCCATACACGTGGATTTTCAAACTCCATCGACCCGGGCACGACCTAATTGGGTTTTCCCTTTTTCCCTTTTTCCCTTTTTTTTTTCTCCTTCGTTTTTTCTTTTCTTTTCTGAAACCAAAAAAGAAGTTAGTCAACGTCACGTGACTCACCCTGGATCGACGGGCGCCGACTTCAAAGAAGGATAGTTAGACGTAGAAGTTTCCATCAAACTAAAACGGCGATTGGAAGCAATACGAGGAGGTGTCAGTAGAACCGTTGGTGGCCAGTTTGATTATTTTCGTTCCATTTATATCCATTATTTCATTTTGCCATATTAATCATTTAATATGCGCTATCTGACCAGCCAAATACGCACGTGCTCTTGGCGGCACACGTCTCGTCTTGGCGGAGAGTAGGTCTTGGCGCGGGCACGGCAGACAAAGTCTATTTACCCACGTGGAATGCCAAGGTTTTTCACTGAACGAGATAACCAAAAAGACTAAAACTCTAAACCCTATTTTGCGGAGTCCAGATACGTGTCTTGGCGACCTTTCGAGGCTGGTGCAACGTTTTTTTTGTCTGTCGCAGGTGCGAAAATGGTTTCAACAGTCTTGGAAACGGCGTTTGATGGAGCTTCAGTGAAAATCCTTCGCGCTTGGCCCTCTATCACCCCGCCACAGATTAGAGTCAAAGTGCACCTAATCGATGGATTGTGTTTGCAGTCGCATCGAAAATACGAAAATTAAAATTGTCGTCAAAGTGTGAGGCGGAGTAAGTGGAGCAGGATGGGAGAACGGCAGAAAACCGGTGCGTTTTGGAAACGGCTGGAAATGGACGGGGGAAAATCGTGGGAACATCTACAACGGCGGGGGAACATTGCGATGCCTTTTTTTTTTTGCGTAGCTCGTTTATTGGTCGTGCAACCGGGATATGGAGGGTATAAAAATAAAGTCTATTGATAACTTTGCGGGGACTGCAAGATCGTCTGAAAAATGGTAGCGCCGCATGTTTCTATGAAAATATACTGGCGGGGCGAATAACTGTCGGATTGGAAAAACGGAAAGAAGCAATCGGTTTGGCGGGTCCCGGGGAGTATGTTGGCGGACTCGGTTCCCTCCCTACACCGCTGGTTGTAAAGTTACCTCGGTCGCTCCCTCGAAAGATCTCCATAATCATTACTGATAGACTTTGGCGGGCTGGAAAAAAAATGCAACAAATGAAAAAAAATTGCAAATAAAATTACACACACGGGCAAATTGGAGCGACACTAATTAGCCACTTTGGGGAAAAAGAGTCGGATGACTTTCGGGTATGTACAACGGTCGACTTTGGCGCGGGTTTGACTTTGGTGATGCACCACGTGGGAAGCAGATGACGGACGATACGAGGAGGTTGGGGGACGGGAAATTGGTGCCAAGGGTCCACTGGTCATGGGGGGGAGAGGCAGGGAGGAAGCTGGATGATGATGCTGGGGTCACGTGGCTGGAGAGAAAGCTAGGTGGCGGAATCCGCTATGCAGAGTTCAGCGTATTAAACAACGTATTGATAAGCTATAGAAAAAGCGGAAGTGTCAATGGGGTCTACCGCCATGGTGTATAGTGTTATTCAGGTTTCCATCTGCTATGCATGTTTCTGATGGAGTAGTGGATATTTTTGTTTTTCGTCCGAAACCCGTGGGTCCATATTGAGCTCAGTTTTAATCAAACCGGTGGCAAAATAGGACCATCGTGTTCCCCCCGTGGCTCTCAGCCCATCCATCAACTCCCTGTTTACACACGTACGATACTCCTTGTTTTGTGGGTCCTTCCGCTTTCTCTCCTTTCTGGACACCCCCGGATAAGTGCAATAATACTGGTCGGAGTTGGCCGAGTAAGCTCAAGCGAGTGCAGCGGGGCCATATCTGCATTTAGCTTCAGCGTGCCAACTCCCAACGGCCCCACGACTCAGAATATACACATGTGTGACTCGTTTGCAGATTAGTCATTTTCGTACTAGCGGCTCCAGTGGTGCCACAGGCCAACAAACACAAGTGTTCGATGCAGCGCGGTTGGGCGAGGGAGATGCCAAGCGTGGGAATTTGAAACTGGTGCAAACTGGCATTTTACCGGGCTCCCCCCTGTTTACACAGCTCGGGCTACAGCTCGTTCAATTCGCCTCCAATGGGCGTTGCGACTAGACCATTAGATGCACACACGCCCTCTCATCTCCCCCGTTCTCTTTTCTACCTGCCATCGGGGCTGCATCGATACATGTCGTTGTTGGTGGTCTGAGACAAGAGCCTGATCAAAGGGCCAAAGAAAAAAGAGAAAAAGATAAAACGAAACCAACGAGGAAAAAAACGATAAAAAACTAAAGACTAGGCTCGTGACAAGAGAAACCAAAAAGCAGACCCGTAGCGAGCTCTCTTTGTCGTTTTTATTCTTCTAGTGTCCTTTATTTTTATTTTTTTTCTTTCGTTCCCACACATGCTGCACTCCTATCATTACAATCATGTATACAAGTTTCGCTGTAACCTGTCGTGCCGGCGGGCTCAAGTGACCACCACGTTTCCGCTACTGCCCCGGGGGTGCCTCGTTCCAGCGGCATAGATGCCCTCTACGGCTGGTGACATTGACATGATGCAATATCTATGACGTCCTTGGGCGAATAGGGTTGGAGTCTAAATAAATATCGTACTTTTGTGCTGTATGGCGCTGGGTGGTTTTCAATCGCACACGTGGGGTAGTGGCGGTGAGGGAAAAGACGGCAAAAGAGGACGTAGAAAGGAGAGAAAAAGGCGGAAAGATGGGACGTAGAACTACAGGGGCAATTCGAAGGTGGGGCCAGTTTGTGGCCCGTTTAAGCACTTGCTGACAGCTGTGTAAGAGACGATAATAAAATCTGGACTAAAGAGATGAACTTTATGTGGGCCAATGAAACGGCTGAAATGGAGCACGTTGTGGGGGGGAAAATTGGGTTTCCCAAGAGAAAAGCGGGGAGCTCTGGGAAAATTCTGCGAAATATACGACAATTTAGCGAAAATTCGCGCGAGTATAACGCACCCGCTCGTATCGTGGTTCCATTTTATTTGCGGGAGTCTGTTGCAACCACCACCTTCTCGTCTATGGCATTGCAAAACTCTACTCCAAAGGTTAAATAAACCAAAAAAAACCAAGCTTAACCAAAAGACTAATCCTAACTTAGGCTAACTCTAACCTTGGGGGCGCGAGTCTAAAATATTAACCGACCTCAAACCCCGAAAAGAATATATAAGACTGAGCGAGCACGTCCAATCTGCTCTCCATCGAATCGACGACATCCATCCCACTACACAATGGCCGCTCTTCATCAGTTCGACTACATCTTCGCCCTGGCGATGCTCTTTGCGTTCCTGGACGCCTGGAACATTGGAGCCAACGATGTCGCAAACTCCTTTGCCACCTCCATTTCTTCTCGAGCCCTTAAGTACTGGCAGGCTATGATCCTCGCCGCCATCTGCGAGTTCCTCGGTGCCGTCCTGGCCGGTGCCCGAGTCACTGATACCATTCGAAACAAGATCATTGACGTCGACCCCTTCACCGAGACCCCCGCCGGTCTTATGCTTCTGATGATGTGCGCTCTGGTCGGATCTTCCGTCTGGCTGACCATTGCTACCCGACTCGGTATCCCAGTTTCCACCACCCACTCCATTGTCGGTGCCGTCATCGGTGCTGCCGTTGCTACCAACGGTGGAGGAGGTGTCCACTGGGGCTGGTCCGGATTCTCCAAGATTGTCGCTTCTTGGTTCATTGCCCCCGCCATTGCTGGAGGTTTCGCTTCCGTCATCTTCCTGGTCACCAAGTACGTTGTGCTTGAGCGAAAGAACGCTCTGCGAAACGCCCTGTGGATGGGATACATCTACGTTGGTATCACCTTCGGTGTGCTTACCATGCTGATCGTCTGGAAGGGTGCCCCCAACCTTAAGCTCAACAACCTGTCCACCGGTGCCACTGTCGGCTCCATTATCGGTGTCGGAGCTGTTGCCGCTCTGCTCTACGGAATCTTCCTGCAGCCCTTCTTCTACCGAAAGCTCGTCAAGGAGGACCACACCCTGCGAGTCTGGGATGTCCTCTACGGACCCATGCTCTACTACCGAGGAGATGTTCCCCCCATGCCCGAGGGAATGAACCGACACGACTACGTTGTTGACTACTACCAGTCCGTCCGAACCAAGGAGGAGTACCTCGAGTACTACGGCCATCTTAACGGCTACCAGGGAGACGACCTCACCGAGGACGAGGAGCAGCAGGTTATGGTTGTCTCTTCCAACCCCGAGAAGCACAACGGTATCGAGTCTGTCGAGTCCGAGGAGGACGAGCGAACCAACGCTACCCGAGCCGCTGCCCTGGACAATGTCGACAAGAGCTGGAAGGTTCTTATCCGATCCCCCAAGAACTGGCCCATGCTCTTCTGGAAGGCCATCTCTCACGGCTGGACCGTCGATGTCATCGCCGCCCAGAAGCACTCTGGCAACGCTCTTTCCGGAGATCTCCGAAAGATGTTCTCCCGAGCCAAGAAGTACGACAACAAGGTCGAGGCTCTCTACTCCTTCCTCCAGTGTGTCACCGCCTGCACCGCCTCTTTCGCTCACGGTTCTAACGATATTTCCAACGCTGTTGGTCCCCTGACCACCATCTACCAGATTTGGTCTACCAACGAGACCGGAAAGAAGGCCGATGTCCCCGTGTGGATTCTTGTCTACGCCTCTTGTGCTCTTGTCATTGGTCTCTGGACTTACGGATACAACCTGATGTCCAACCTGGGTAACAAGATGACCATGCAGTCTCCCTCTCGAGGTTTCTCCATGGAGTTCGGCGCTGCCGTCACCACCATCATGGCCACCCGTCTTAACCTGCCCGTCTCCACCACCCAGAGCATTGTCGGAGCCATTGTTGCCGTCGGTCTCTGTAACGGAACCATCAAGGCTGTCAACTGGCGAATGGTGGCCTGGTGCTACTTTGGATGGATTTTCACCGTGCCCTTTGCCGGTCTCATTGCCGGTATCCTCATGGGTATCATTTCCAACGCCCCCAAGCTTGGTGAGGTTTACGAGCTCTCTTAGAGCGTTTTACTAATTCTAGAAAAGTCATTAATTTTGTTGTTTAAATCGAGGACATTCGAAGCCTAGCTGAGACTGTCTGACCCGTAGAACGAGCACCTGTACCAGATTAAACCGTAGCCGAATGCCTGTCCATATTGCATTGACTGTAGGAGCCTCTCCCAAACCCTCTACATTCTCCCGTCTACCTCTTGGTTCAAGGTCCAGCGTTCGAATCCCCGCTCGGTCGGATTTTCATTTTCGCCAAAAGTGGACTTTTGTTGCCAACAAAACCAAAATGGAGATGTACACTATTGTATTACGAGAAATATTTATTTTCCTCCCGGTCTACAGCCCCCTATGAAGAGATTTACGGTACTACTTGCTGTTTGAGTGTATATCTACAGCGGTATGAATGATCAGACTGTGTCTTGACAGATAGCACCTCCAGAAACGTGAATCTGGTACATATTACTAAAAAGGCCATTCCAAACACATTGCACTCTTCAGATTTTCTCTAGCGTCTTTCAATGTGTAGTTACGGCATACTCTAGAGCCATACTCTACATTCAATTGGGCTGTATGAGTACTCGTACGGCACGGTACAGCACGAGGACTGGTACGATACGTGTATAGACTGACATACGATATTCCAGTGGACTATTTCAGTTTGAGGCTAATGGTGTCTCACCTTTATTATAATACTGTACGAGTTGTATACGGTTAGAGGAGTGTCTTAGTTTAGATATTATGAAGTGTACGGCTACAAGCAGTGTACGATTGTGTCAGATGACACGACGACGGCTCCATGACACGTGTATGAGTGTATGGGATCAGATGAGAGACTACCGGGCTTCTTTTTTTAAAAAAAAATCACATAATACATTCTGTAAATAGCTCTTCCCAGTGCTGGACTTGACAGTGTAAGTATAGTCGGAGATGATACTTGACACCTGAAACGTGTAGACTAGGAAGAGCTGAGTATCATACAGACAATTATCCTTTGTAAGTCAATTAAACAGCTGAGCAGTCCAGTATCTGTTTCTTATGAGTGCGAGTAACAGTACGGTATCGTACACTCTCTTGATTTCAATATCTCAACTGATGTTAAACAGTATTGGTTAGAGATACAGTAGTACGTCCTCCTCCAACCCCAAGTCCATTATTAGACTAAGCTCCCCATTCCAAACACGTTGCACTCTTCAGATTTTCCCCACGTCCTCTTCTTCCCGAGTTCCATACATGACGACCCAACACGCCATAAAACAGCACCTCAACCAACAGCCGCCTGACCAAACGAGTCACTGTGAGAGTCCGCGGGCATGGTTCAGCCAGAGGAATCGGTTTCTCAAGTGTCCAAACCCCTCATCAAAGTGTTTCACCTATTGTTTCCACTTGTAGAACTGTGCGTCAACAAGGAACTAACTACAAGTACCGGCTGTATGAGCTCACCTGCATCCCTGGCTTCCTCCCCCTCATCCTCGTATCCGCTCCTGTCTCCTTCCATATCCGTCACAGTTACGTCATAGTCCGTCATAGTCCATCGCAGCCCGAGATGGTTCCGCAGCTACCCTCAGACTTGTTACATTTCCGTCTGTTTTTTCGTTTTTTTCCCTGCCTACAACGGTCCGGCTGTCTTATTAGTAACTGCGACAGTTGAGGAATGCATAACCACAATGGTGATAGGTGACTTTCCACAACGTTGCAATGGGTGTAAAAGAAGACAATGGCGCTAAAAGAAGCGGGGATACAACAAACGACGCTAGAAGATGAGCCGCAGCGTGGTTGCGGGGTAACTGTCACGTGACCAATGAGTAGTAGTGGCTGGAGAAGGAGACGGGCTAGGGCTGCGAAAATGGTTCCAATGGTACCGTTTTTAACACTGCTGCTATCCAACAAGACGTACTTAACGGCCAATACCACATTCAGACATACCCCCAAAACCAATCAATCAACACAAAGACCCCCAAGCTAGTCTGGGTGACAATGTGGGCAATGGGTTGTTGTACTGGTCATCCTTCACCGGTTACAGTATACCACCCATTACGCTACTGTATGAGGTACGACCCTCAAGTGTTGTATTTATGGGTGGTGTACTTGACACAAGTACGGCTGCTCAACTATGATACAACGGTACACTACTGTCTTGTTGGGTAGAGTGTAGCAGTTGTGTTATTATTGACTGTAGTAATAACTGATAAATGGTCCCAAGTAAGATTCGAACTGGGGCTACTCAAATAGCTAAAGTGTCGGGGTTTGAAACCTAACTGTTTAGTTTAGTGGAAAAGAAGAGGAGACAGTACGAGAGTACTCGTAGGACACTCATAGAACGGATGGTGTAACGGCATATCTTACCCTAACCCCGTCCCCCCGCTCGCCCCGCTCTCAACGTCTATATCCCTAACCTGCTCGTCTAAACTAGGGAACCGCTCGTCTCCCTAACCGCCCTACCCCCCCCGCTAGTCTCGTCGACTCGTGGACCACCCCCTGCCAACCCTAACCCTGAAGCCATTAGAATTAGCTCATGCTACGCCTTTATTTTACGTCTATTTTACGTCTATTTTACGTCTATTTCGCCGTCTATTGGCAATAAGCCTAAGGATATTGGTGCCATAATGTTATTTGGAGCCGTCCGTGTAAAGAGCAATTTTGGCAGACACATGAGGGCAACCAAAGAGGGCAACCAAAAGAGCAACAAGACAAGGACAACCAAAAGAGACAAAATGAGGCTATCACGCAACCCGTCAAACGATAGGCACCAGGGTGTGCCCACTCTGTGCACTTTTGTTGCCAGTTCACGATAACGCAATACTCACAGTATCGATGCATACTAGCTAGTACAGGTAGTTTTGGTGGGGGCCGGGAGGAGAGCAAGGGAAGGGATAATATTGTACGCTGTAATTTTCCCGTTTCTGTTGCTTTTCTGTATTTTTCCGTCGCTGAACCTTTTGTTTTTTTTTTCATAATTTAATCACATTTTGATGTGTGGAGGGGTATGACTGGAGGGGGAGGCCAGGAATAGGAGTTAGTGTGAAAGAGTTTGGGCGGGTGAGTTTGAGTGTGTGAAACAATGGAGAGAAAAAGGAAAAAGAAAAGGGGGGAAAGGGAAAAAGGGAAAGGGAAAGGGAAAAGGAACAGGAAAAAAGGATAAAAAAAAAATAAAGGGTGGTGTACGAGTATTATCGTAATTTTAGCCCAGCAAAAGAAAGCAATGAAAAATGGGTGGAGACACGATATTGAACCTAGAGGAGCGAGCCGTGGAGAAACAAGAGTTGGTAATTACAGAATCGGGAGAGTAATGAGGAAGAAGAAAAAAAAAAACCGAAGAGAAATGACTGCAACATGAACCGCCCCCACACCCAGTCAATGTCTCTGCGAGGTGCCTGGTACCTTCCATACCGTTGGCGTGTTGTCTCATACCTCAAGAGGTCTTGTCTTACCAGGTAACGCTTTATCCCTGGTACCAGTATTAGCAACCATCACATGTCTGTCAATACGTCCATTTTGGGCATTCCGTTAGTACCGTACGAGTGAGTACAGTACGTACGATACGAGTACGAGTACCTAGTTCATTCTAGTCCGTGATAGTGCTAGGCGACCCGCTGCTCGCTACGGTATATACGGGTATTCGCTACGGTACAGTGTTGTCGCTACTGGGTTCTTGTCTCGGCACTCCAATTAATGCAATAATTAGCAGTTGTATATGCGACAAATACGGCACCGCTCTTTCTCTTCTCAAACGCCAAGAGTGACGATCGAACTCTGCCGAGCTAGCGGGAATGACGTATTCACACTGACGTGGTCGCACGACCTGGTCGTGTGATCGATACGGAGCCGGTGATATATTCAACATGACATTCAAAGGCCGGCTTGGCGTGGCAGAAAACAAACAAATTACGCAGGAAAAGAAATTACAAGTTGACGACGGACGAACCGAGGATCGAACCGAGGTGCGTACGCATGCGTGTATGCGCGGTGTTGACATGAAAGGCCGTACAACCCCGTCCCTAGAGGCCCAATTTCTACAGAGATTGGTTCATTTTCATCGTTTCTCGTTAATCTGCCTCCCACTATTTCCCTAGAGTAAAAAACCACTTGACCCTCCTTGATTCTCCCTTTACACGCCTGTTATGATAACTGACTAAATCCACACTAACACGCTGGGCAGAAGAGACGAAGTTCGGACAAAAAGTCACGCCGGTTTCGGACACAAAGACAGCCGCGAGGCACACAGACAAAAACACTCCGGTTCCAATTGCACCGTGGCGTCAGATGTTTTTTTGTATTTCTTATTTGCTGCGTTTTCGTACAAGTGGAGACTGACCATGTGGGGAGGGGAGGACGAAGTGTCGTACGAGTAGTCTCCACATGGGGACTGGAGAGGATCTCGATACGAGCTGAGTGACACAGACAGAAAAGGAAAAGTGGATTGATAGGCAGATGACAGACTGAGGGGAAATAATTGACGAGACGGCATGTGTCAGCTCCAGAAAAAGTAGGTCATAATCTGTACAAGAAAAGGCTGGAAATTGAGGCGGGGCAACTGTGGGGCTGCAGTTACTGGTATATGGTACACCTAATTACTCAGTAACGAGTGAAAATGGGCCGTTTTTTGTTGTACCGTTTTTTAATGATTTTATCCCCATTTTTAATGCACTTTTGTAAGACAAACCTCTCTCAACTTCCTCAATAATGGAGCTACAGTTACGTAAATTGAAATACACCCTTGTATACAGCGATTGTACTTTCAGGACAAATTTCAACCCCATTGGATTGTTTTTTGCACAACAGTTGGAACATTTTCCATTTCTCCCTTAAAATCAAATTAAAGCGAAATTAAATGCCCTAAACCTTATTTCCAAAGTAGGAGCGAGTTTGGAAATATTGAGGCCTATAGAATCACATTTACTATGTCAATCGATATTCTGACGACTCAAATAGTTGTATAATTCTCTATATAATACGATCCTGCCGTTTTCTTATTTTTTTCAAATTTATTGGATTTTTCGTGATTTTCTTTCCTAAAATAATAGTGAGAATTACCCTGAAATCATCCAAAAATCCCCAAAAGTGCACGAAACAATGTCACCATATAAAGGCATTTTTTTCCCACATCTACTCAAACCATCAATCCCATGTCTATATTTCCATATTTCCATATTTCCATTTTTCAAATTTTCAAATTTTCATCAGAATTTTCACCCCCCAGGTTTAAACTTTGTGACTGCTTCACGTGACGTGTCCCAATTTGGAACGTCCCACTCTGAGACCTCCCAACGTGCGTGCAGTTTGAAATACTTGTCTGGTTGATTCTACGAACACAGCATCCAACACAGCAAAAATGGCCAAGGCTTCTATTAACGACGTTGTTACCCGAGAGTACACCATCCACCTGCACAAGCGAGTGAGTATTGACTGAGAGGTAGAGGAGAAGATGGGTTGAGAAGGGGGCTCATTTTGTGTATCAAATTTGTGCCCAAAGTGGCCTTGAATTTGTGCTCAGAGTTGGTGTCAAATTTTCAGTCCGAGATCATGGCATCGGAGGTGTGATAGACACAGACACAAAGACAAGTGCATACGTGTCCTTTGCGACTGTGCACAATGCGTTTGTGTTTGTGTCCGTGTCCGCTGGTTGTCCTTCCTTTGTGTATCCGCTGGTTGGGTCCATTCGTGACCTACAGCCACTCATTACCGTGTACTAACCCAGGTCTTCGGTGTCCAGTTCAAGAAGCGAGCTCCCCGAGCCGTCAAGGAGATCAAGAAGTTCGCCAAGCTCCACATGGGTACTGAGGACGTGCGACTCGACCCCGCTCTCAACAAGGAGCTGTGGAAGCGAGGAATCAAGGGTGTCCCCCACCGAATGCGACTCCGAATCTCTCGAAAGCGAAACGACGAGGAGAACGCCAAGGAGAAGCTCTTCTCCTACGTTCAGGCCGTCAACGTCCCCTCCGCCAAGGGTCTCGAGACCACTGTCGTTGAGGTTGACGAGGAGTAAACTAGTTTTCTCAAAAAACTGGTTTAAAAATTTTGGATTGATTGTCACTTAAAAATAAATTGTACTTTATCAGCCTACAGCTTGACACCTGTAGCCCTACCTCCTAACGGAGTGTAGTCGAGTGTAGCGGTGGCAGCTACGGCTCCACTCAGGGGTGAAATAGTAGACATGAGCGGCTGTGAGTCGTTCACCGATTTTCATTATGTACACCCCTTGTAGATATCACAAAACGGCAAAAGACGACAAATTTTTACGAAACAAAAACACCAGAAAATTTAGCAAAAGATACACCAACGGCAAAAGACGCACAAACTTGTCCATTGATCCACTCCATTCTCTATCTATAGGTGGTACTGTACTGTACTTTAGCTCTACAGTACGATACTTGTAGCTAATTACAGCTTGTTTCGTCCACGGGTGTTTGTTGAGAAAAAACTCCGCTGGGGGTACTGTACGATTTCGGGGTTCCTGACCATGTACGATGGGAAAAAGAAGATAAATGGGGTAATTGAGCTGGTATTAATCCATTTCTGAAATAATATCCTGGTCCTCCAGTACTATAAAATCGAGTTGATGGCCGTTTCGTATCACTAAAACAGACACATTTAGTTAAACCCTAGTTGACAAAAAAGTGAGTACCATGATACTTGTGAAAACTCGTTCTGTATTGACTCAATTTAGCTGAGAATTCAACAGTACAACACCTGGGGTATTCGCAACAAAGCGCACTCCTCATATTTCCCACAACTTGTCCGTACACAGAGTTACCCCCATATCCATATTCTCGTATACTTAAGCCCAACAGCCATACCTAAATTTACTCACATTTTCTCGCTACGAGTAAATATCATACTGCACTGCTATCTCTCGAATTTCCTCAGTTTTGCAGCTACTGAAAAATAAACAACACCATTTGAATCACCGCAAAAATTCGTACTTGTCAATATATTCTTCCTGGCTGTACGATGTTTGTGCGTTGTTTTATTACCCGGTAAATTTACAAAGAATATCCGAAGTACCGCACCTAGTAATCTTCAACTAATTCGATGCTGTGTCTCAATTTAGGCCATTTAATGCAGCTATAGAAAAACAAACTGAATGGATGTATTCTCTGCGTGATTTAAATCTTATCAGTGTACTTCTTTTAGCGCTTCCATTCCTGTATCGTATTTTGTCGTAATGAAGGATAATCCCGAGCATGAGCCACTGCTAAGGGAGTTGCATTCCTGATTAGATAAAGGTGTAAAAATGTCCCTGTACGTTCAGATCGATATGCTGAATCGACTGGTGCAAAAAAAATACCACTTTACATACATTTTCTGAAAGTTCTGTCGTCTGCTTCCCGTGGCATTGTATGAGTAAGAACCACCAGAACCCCAACTTTTGCCTGAGTATACCGGGAGGGAAAAAAACTGCCCAGATACATTTCAGACGCCCCCAAAATACCCACCGTTTCAATCTCTTCTCTCAATCTCCGCGTTTTCAATACATTTGCTATCGGCTCTGTTGGTTGCCAATCACTCGTTTCTATCCTTCACTACGACGCCCCATATTACCTCAACCAAATGTCACCTTCCAAGAACTCGATCGGCATGAAATTTAGACAGCCCACTAAACATCGCATAGGGGATCTCCAGTTCATTTCTCAAGCCTCCAACCCCATTTTTACGGAAGTTACACAACTTGTCCATACCACCGTAGGTAGACTACAACGACGCAGTCAAATACCATCTTCCAGCACTCCGTTTTCCATCAAAATTAGACAGTGTGCCCCATTCTGCGCCATAGAACTCCCGTCCAATTTTCCATCCTGTAGCTTCATTTTTACACAAGTTCAGACGTGTTGTTTTGCCATACTAACGTGTACTATCGGAGACATACTACAGCTCCATCAGTACAACCCCGCCAAGTCATGAAAGTTCATTTTCTATTTAGTTGCGCGTGGACCGTCCTACTTGTCTCTTGAGGAGTACACAGCTTACCTGGAGGGGCGTACCCTGGAGAAGCACCCTTTCGGATACGTCTGTTGATCGTACGAGTTGGTTCATTAGCTGGACTCGTGATCTCGTAGTCAGGCAGGCTCACAATCTCACAAACTCGCTTTTCTCGTAGAACTCGTTTTGCTCGTTCTACTCGTTCTACTCGATCACCGTCAACACTCCCCCAATCAAATGAAGCGACCCCACCACAAAAACATCCACCGGTCCCTCCTCCGCCGCCTTCTTGACCCTCTCCACAGCCTCTTCGATCGTTGCAAAAACAGTACTGTTTCCTCCATCCAGACCCTTCCAGACCTTTTCCAGCTCCTTTTGAACCTCCAGTTTATCCACCGCTTCGGCAGAGGTGTTCAACGAGGTCAGATCGGCCGAGTACGTTCCCGACGCCCACGTGACGTTGGTGGAAAACAGTGCCTCGTCAATCTTGACATGCCCAAGATTCTCATGAAGAGTTCCCAAAAGAGCGTTGGCATCTCTGGTCTGCTGGTTAAAGAACAGCATGGTTTTAGCGGAAGACCCCTTTTTGACCTGCTGAAGCCACTCACCAGCAACAGTCACACTCTCCTTGGTGTGGGCTCCATCCAGAAGCCATCTGACGTTGCCAATCTGAATCGTTTGACATCGGCCAGCCCACTTGGACTGTTCAAGACCAACAAGGTACTCCTTGGGCAGCTCTTTTCCAGCCTCAGGAACAACTCCCTTGCCTTCGGTAAGCACTCTGACATGCTCTCCAACCAGAGAAACCGCCAGAGATGCGTTGATCTTCTGAAACTCGGCTGGAAGACCCAGTTTGACTAGTCCGGAGGCGATGTCTGCACGAGTAACAACCTCTGCAAACGGAGCTCCTCGTTCGGCAGCTCGTTCTTGCAGAACCTTGAGCGCCGACGCCGGTTGGGGCACAGAAAACGCCTTGGCTCCCTTCTTGAAAATACCGCCCTTGTTCCAAGCAATCTCTTCAAGCGTGTTTCCAAGCATAAAAGTATGGTCAATTCCCAGAGGAGAAACGCCAGTGACGGTGGGCTTCTCGATAATGTTGGTGGAATCGTACTCTCCTCCAACTCCAACTTCGTAGATGGCCGTATCCACTCCCTCCTGGAGAAACACATGGAAAGACAACAGGGTCAAATACCGGAAATAAACAGGCTTGATATCTTGGCCAAACGTAGGGAACTCCGAGACATCCGAAGACGAGCTCGACAGACGCTCCCATAGCTCGAAAAAGTACTTGGCAAACTTTTCCTCGGAAATCGGAGCTCCATCAATACAGATACGTTCTCGAACACTCTTCAAATGAGGAGAAGTATACAGGCCAATCTTGGACACCTTATCGCACGAAGGAGCTCCTCGCAGCTGCCCCAAAATGCCCTGGACAAACGCACAGGTCGAACCCTTGCCCTTGGTGCCCGTCACATGGATAATGTTGAGTTTGTTGAAATCCGAAGGAACGTAGCCACATCGTCGAGCCCACTCCAACATCTCGGGAATCGCCTGGTTGTTGGCCTTGCCGCCGCTTTTTCGAATCGCGTCAATGGTGGCGAAATTCGACTGCAGCGTGTTCAGCGCGTTGACTGCATCGCTATACGTTTTGGTCGCCATGGTATGGGCTTGTCGAAGATGTCGAATCATGGACTGATAAGAGTTAAATGGAGGTACAGTACGCATGGGGGGAGGGAGGTGGGTGATTAGTAAGCACCAGCGAGACTCGGTGGGAAGCGGTTTAAATGATAGTCACGTGATGGGCGGCGGATGGGGTTCTCGCTTTTCGACGTTTCTATTTTTTTGGCGGGTGCTCTTTTCCAACTGTCATATCTCTATCCAGTTTAACTCTCCCAAGATGAGTAGTATGTATGAAGGGAGAGAGAGAGGTGGATGAACGGGAGAATTTTCTAGGTATTAGATATAATGGGTTTAAATGGGTACCTCCTGGTTCAGAAAGTCGAGGGGAGTAGAATGGTGTAAAAATACCCACAGGTTGTAGTACAAGTTTTGGAGACAGCATGCGTTCTCTCATCTACAGTGGGAGACATGTTGAAGGTGAAGTTTTTGTGTAGAGGAGATATTGGGAAACTAGAGGTAGTTTTGGAGTCCTGGTGCCGAGAGGAATAGAATGGTGTAAAAATATCGACCACCTGTCATACAACTTTCGGTAGATATATTGCAGTATGTACTCTCCCAAAAGGAGATAACGCAGGTTGTATACAGAATCATACATGAGCAAGGTGTAGGAAATACGAGGGTAGATCCATAATCACCGTGTCGAATTGAGTCGAATCATGTAAGAATACCCATCCATCGTCATACAATTCTTGCTGAATATGGTGCTGGATGTTCTCTCCTTATAGTGTAACGGGTGCAGAACAATATACAAGTAAGATGCAGGAATCGGACTGACACGCTTAGACTAACCACCCCAAGATTTCAACTGGTTTAATAAAAACCACACCCTGTCAACAAATATTGTTGGCTACAGAACACTCCACGATCTTAAATAGAAGGAAGACTTCTGCGCCTCAAAAACACGTGTAAACGTGCTATAGAAATTCTGAAGGCACCATTGGAATCACCGTTTCAAGACGAGTGAAATGATGTAACAAAAACCGTCCTTTTCCATACAATAAAATCGTTCGGAAACTTGTTTATGTGAATCATCATATCATTTATTGGAATTAACACTCCGCAGTGCCCACCTACGCCCGCTCGTGACGGGATTGTGTAGCACATGAGTCGTCGCCGTGATACTCGTCACCGCGGTAGTCGTCGCCGCGATCATTGTCGCTCCGCTCCAGCGCTCTATATACATCAATTAATCATCACCAACGACACATGCAAAAATCCGTCTGGATACATGGCCATGTAATATAAGTTTGCCAGCACTGCATCCAACGGCACCTCGATCCCATGAACCACCACCCTCGCTATTTGGGCCTTTGTTTCTGAGGGGAAAAAGCTAGGAAGATGGGAATGCAAAGATTGGCCCAGAGTCACCAAACGTCCTTCTTCATCGGCAGGCTTGACAATTGCCGCAATGCACTGATTACTCATGGGCAGGTAGACCTTGATGGGCAGGCTTCTGATGGAAGCAGCGTCCTTGGCCCTTGGAAGGATGGAGGACATGATCGACCAAAAGGTTTTAAAATCATGGGAGGCCAATGAGTCCCACATTTTCTGCGAATTGGCGTTGGACAGGTTCATGACCTTGTTGGCGTTTCCGTCCCTTGAAACGCATGCCTCTTTGAGCTGGTGGATCCAGTAGTCCTTGAGGGTCTGTTTAGAGGGGATGCGTAGGAGTAGGCCCTTGGGGTACTCTTCCTTCTGATCCACTTGCAGGGTAAGAATCCATGGCGATTGAGCCGTTTGTGGCTTTGATGGATCCAGACCTGTGAGCAGGTCGTATGCCAGTCCTACCGGCCAGTTCCTGTTGTTAGCACGAGTTTTTCAAACCGTGGCGATACCCACAACCCAATTCGTGTGATTCCCACAACTCCACCAATGTGACCCGTTCTTACTCACCACTTGACTGGAACTCCCTCGAATTCAAACCACGTTTCGAAATCGTCCTCATCTCGATACCGTCCAAAGTACCTCAGTATCGTCTCCACGTAGCTGTGAAGATACGCCACGCGTGGGATTTGGATCTGTGTTAGTTAGTTGTCCATTGCTCTTCATGTGTCTGTACCACTCACATAGTAAACCTGGGATTGCAACGGTTTGTCGTGAGGCACGCTCAGAACGATTTTCACGCTGAGACTGCCCTCGTAGAACCGTTCGCGCAGCTGCCTGATTGTCGCCGACATGCTTCATCCGTTTGTTGGAGATTGTGTTTTTTTTTCCACGGGTTCTCCTTTTTTTTCTGCCCGTTGTTTCTTCGTCAAGACAAGGTGAACCAGATGAGATAGCGATAATGCGTGCGGCGTGCATGAGGTTAATTTGGTGGTGGAGGAGGCGTGTTCGAGGGCGTGTGTTCGATTCGAGGCGGGGACGGAAAGGCGAGACATTAAAAGGATGGGGTAGGGGGAGGGGTAAATGGACGAACAGAGCAAACGCAGAATGTCTAGTCGGTGTGAAAATTTACAAGAGCCATTTATACGTACTACACTGTATATCTGTACATGGTATGGTGGAATGCAAGGGTATTATGGTCTGTGGAACCCTTGCGTGGAAATTGCGTGGAAAGGGGTGACATATTTGTATCCACGTGATCAGTAGCACGGGGGATGTCGTTTGATGTAAAAATATCACCATGCTGCCATACATTATTGTGTCATTCTGGGGAACAATGTACAAGCACTATGGGTAGGGGAGAAACAAGCATATCAGGGTGTAGATCTGAATCAGGGCTTTCTCACCAAACTAAAACATGACCCTTGATGAAAAGTAGTAAATAGGTATCTAGGGAAAAACATCAACTGGGCCGTAGTTGGTGTGTGCGGTGAAGACGTTCACAGAAGGTGTATGCGAAAGAGGAGCTACTACAGCATCTCTCAGTGTGTCTACTTTACAGACACAGGGCTCTTTGTATATTGTTACATCATGGTACGATACAGTCTATAAACGCACCTCCCTATTAATAAATCACCTCCAGATCACCCCCGAGCCCTCTTCATTCGCTCATGGAGTCTATGCAAATGTCCGTCTTCGTCTCCGTCGTTCTCGTAGTCGAAATCCTCGTCGTCGTCCACCGGTGGGGCAAACGTTCGTGCAATTGCCGCTTCAGACGAGTCCAGCAGTTCCGGTTTGCTCAGCAGTTCTTCGTCCGTCATGGAATCCAGCTGTTTACTCTGTCGAGTCAGAGCAGAAGAAGGGCCATTTGAAGAAGGAGCGGCAGGAGCAGTCTTGGCACTGTTACTGGCACTATTGGCACTCGCGGCATCGCCACTAGTACCTCTCTTGTCACTCTTGTCACTCTTGTCACTCGTACCACTCTTGTCTGGCGTTATTCCCAACTGCCCCAAAACCGTAGCAGCAGGTCCCTGCATACCTCCCATACTTCCCAGACTCTCCATCAAGTTCCTCAACATGTCCACCTCCGATCCATCTCCTACCACTCCAGCCTCCTCCAGCTCCTCTCTAGTTTCATCCTTGGCAAGATAACTAGCCACCTCTTCATCTTTCAGTTTGAGAGCGTCCTTGAGAAAGAATTCAAAGAATTCGTCTTCATTCACCACGTCCTCGTCCCTAACCTCTCTCTTATCTCCGTCATCTTTCGTTTCCCCGTCACCGTTTGTTCCCCCGTCATCGTCTTCATCCTCGCTCTTGAATAACTCCTCTTCTTTCGACATAAAGTCATTCAGCCGCTTCATCACCTCCTCAATGGTGCCCTTCATTCCGTCCTCGTCAAACTCATGCTGTTCCTCCTCCTCCTGAAGATGCTCCTTCATGTCCTCCAACCACTCGTCCGAATCCACCTGCTCAGAAAACACAACGTGTTCATCTACAGGTAAACTTTTCAGCTCGGCAACTGCCCATCTTTCATCTCCCACGGAAAACAGTCTTTCAAACGCCCAAGTGACTTTCCCACCGAGTACCTCCTCCAAACAACTTCCACCCTCCCCCTCCACGCCCTCAATCTGCATAGCTTCAGCATAAACAAGACGAGTAAACTGTACAGAAACAGTCACCATGTCCTCCAGGGGGAAATGAGCAAACGTCCGTGTAGTCTTCTTGTCCCCACCTCCATGTTGAGCATGAAATAAACCCTCAATAGCAACAACTATCAATTGAGGATGAGAATAAACCAACCTAGCCAACCTCAACGGAATCCGAACCCTAGCCCAATGAGTATTACTTGCCACCGTGGCCGGAACACGCTCAATTCGGCTCATAATAGTCTCATTTGTAGCCTTATCAAAGACCATCTTCCCCCCTCCCCCTGCAGTCACATAACCAACAGCGTCAGACACAGAAACACTGTTGCCTCCAAACTGCGACCGTGGAATGAGCTCGAAACGGCCGTTTTTAATCCACAAACGGCCCTCGGCGGTCTCAGGCTCAAGCCACGAGGGAATCACATGAGCTGCTTCAATCAACAGAAAGTCGCCGTCTGAATCGCTCACGTGAACACACACTTCAAGAGCAATACTCAACCGCCACAGAATGTACACCACAAGCCACTCGTCGTCCAAAGCAGGTCCAAACGACACAGATCCAGAAACGACGCCCTCGGAAGAAATTTCAGGTGAAAACGAATCACGGTACCAAATGTACCGCGGGGCGATTTGTGTGCACAAAGCGGTTGCCGTGGAAACCACCTTCTCGGCAGACACAGATCCACATGCTATCGTGTATGTAACAGTGTCAATGTTCATGTTGTCGGTGGTTAGAGAAGAATTGAATCATGTACAAGAGTAAATTATTCCATCACTTCAGATACATGCAAGGTCATGCATAGCGAGAGGTTAAACTGAGGGTGGAGTGGAAATAAAAGAGTGTAGGAAGAAAAGTGGAGGGCGAGGGGGAATTCCAAAGAGACAGTTTTGTTCCAAATAATCAGGTTAGTCATATGACCAATTTTCAGACCCAAAGCTGCTTTTAACCACCCAGTTACCTTACTACCACCGACTTGTCCTCCTCGGGAAAGAACAATATGGGCTAGAACAAGTCTGAAATGGACCTACCCAAGTTGTATTGTATGCTAATTACGGCGACAAAACCAAATTAGCAAAAATCCCCGGCCCATTACATACCTTCTTCCCGAGATAGTTGCACTTTTAGCCCGGAAAAAGGTCTATTTGGCCCGTATAACCACTATTAGTAAGCCAGACCCCGCGAAAACCCGGAAATCAACAGATCCAGACCAAAAGAAGCTATATGGGGCTTGAAAACCTACACCTGCCATACATTTTTTCCCTGAAGAGCGCATCTCAAAGTGTGCCTGTCTAGCATGCATGGGAAATTAGGGGGGAAAAGGGGTACATTGAAATGTGTGAAAAATTGGCGGGGTTTGAAATTACGAAAACAGACGCTTACATAAGCAGCCCTGGAGATTCCACAAATGCCATAAAACCCACCCCTCCCCTCCCACCAACACCCCCAAATCACCCCCTCTTTTTGCAGCCTACTTCCACCACCCTCTCCCAACATGCATATTAACTTTATAGCGTGTTTTGACCCGTGTTTGGGGATACAAAAGGGTGTGTATAACGTGGTGTTCCAGGACAGGTATGAAAAATCCGAGCACGTGGTGGGATTCTCTGGCGCCGTATTACCTAATACACGTTGTTAGTTCCCCTAAAAGTCGTCTCCCCGCGCACCCCGCTTACGTAAAGATGCAGCTCTCAGGCTCGGCTATGCCTGACATACATGCACCCATCCCGCGACACGATATCCACGACCACACGACGCTACTTCTGTGCCGCGGACCATGGCAGACAAGGCGCGGATCAACAACGCCAAGGCGCAGCTGTCCGAGTCGTACAATGCGCTGCTGGACCATTTCCACGCCTCGGAGCTCAAGGTGATTGGCAACTACAACGTGGTGCGGCTCATTGGCCAGGGCTCCTTTGGCAAGGTCTATCTTGCCACGCACAAGTTCACCAACACCAAGGTTGTTTTGAAATCGAGCGCCAAGTCGGCTCCGAACCTGGTACGAGAAATCCACCACCACCGCCAGTTCAAACATCCTCATATTACTCGTTTGCATGAGATTATCGTTACGGAGACGGTCGTGTGGATGGTGCTCGAGTACTGTCCTGGAGACGAGCTGTACACATATCTGGTGGAAAACGGACGTCTTTCCGTCGACGAGACTCGAAAAATCTTTGCCCAGCTGACTGGAGCCGTCACTTATGTTCACAAGACGAAAAACTGCGTGCATCGCGATCTCAAGCTGGAAAACATTCTCCTGGACCGCAACCACAATGTCAAGCTGTGCGATTTCGGGTTCACTCGAGGCTACGAGTCACGTGTGATGCTGGAGACCATTTGCGGCACTTCTGCTTACATGGCTCCCGAAATGCTGCTGGGTAAAAAGTACTCGGGAGAGGCCGTCGACGTATGGTCGTTGGGAGTTATTCTTTACGCCCTGGTATGTGGAGAAATGCCGTTTGACGAGGAAGACGAGGGTGACACCAAGGAGCGCATTATGAACTCGGAGCCCGACTACCAAAAACACCAGCTACCTGCAGACATGCTGCTGTTGCTACAGAGCATGCTCAGCAAAAACCCTCAACAACGCCCCAAATTGGAAGAGGTGCTGAACAGCGAGTTTCTGGGTCTGGAGGGAATGGGCCAGGCAGAAATGCTGGCGGCTAAAGAGCCAAAACTCTTTTCTACAAAGATGGAGAAACATGTGTTGAAACGCATGAAGGCACTCAACATCAGTATCGAGAATCTGTACGAGTCCGTGTCGAAAATGAAATGCGACGCCCTGGCCGGCTTCTGGGCGGCGTCGCTGGAAAAAGCGTACAAAAAAGAACGCAGAAAACAGTCGCGGAGAAGATCTCGCTCGGCGTTTTCATACTCCTTTGATATCGCTCGAAAACGACCGTCGGAAGAAAACATTGGAGACTCGATGCAGTCACCTCCTCACTCTCCGCCGTCTCCGTTATCAAAAGTACGTGCGTTTGACGGCCTGGGGATCAGAAACCGACTCTCAGGAGACTACAGACGGCCCTCAAGCGAACAAATCTCCACGCCCCGTCAATCTCTCGATTTCCGACCGCCCCATAGATCCACAACTACAGGAGAAGCCATGACGAGCCCCCCGGCTCCGGAATCGCCCTCCTCCTTCAGACAACACAACTCCACCATCAACACCACCTCCACTCCAGACACGTCTGTCACTCTGGAACGGCCGCATACAGTTGGAGAGTCGCCTCGAATACAGGCGTCGCCGTTCGACAACCGGTCCGTCACCTCCGACGGCTCGTCGCTCAAAAAGAAGAGCAACTTTGGCAAGTCTCTGAAAAACGTCATGCTGAAAATGGTGTTCATCGGCAAGAAACGGCCCACCGAATCTGTTCCGTCTGAACACAATCACCATCAACACCATCCTGGAAGATCGCTCCCTTCAAGCTTACACTCGTACAGCATCAAAAACAAGTCCAACACGTCTCTGGAGGAACCAGCTGCTGTTTCCGAAACCGTGCCCAACGTCCCTCCTCTTCCCCAAAGTGCCCCTGGGCTGCCCTCCACCCTGAGTGAAGACAATATCGAGCCCATGACTTCGTTCCGAAGAAGCACCCGTCGAGAACGCCCCGTTTCTCAGATTTCATCCTTTTCCGGCATTTCCCAAATCTCCGGAATCTCCGGTATTTCTTCCGCTCCGTCAGTCTCCTCTTCGCTGGAACGCTCGGCATCAGGCAGTCGCCGAATCGTCATGAGACGACCGTATTTCGGCCGAAGATCAACCTCCTCGTCCTTTTCGTCCATCCAGTCTCATCGAAAAACACACTCAAAGGCATCATCTACTTCTTCCACTGATGAGTATCTAGGAGACGATACCAACAACACCGACCCCGGATCACCAGGACCCTCAGCAGATACCCCCCCTCCTGCCAACTACGGACGACACTCGACTCGCAACAAAAAAGCACACTCCAAATCGGAATACAACGAATCGGCGCTCTTCAACACTTACAAGCCGCCCAGCCGACGACGCAAGTCTGCTACCAAGGTGTCTTCTCCAAACATGGCTCTGTTTCCCAGCAGATCGCGTCCCACTAATTCCAAACGGCCCGACCGAAAGGGATCCGTTATTGAAGAAGAGGTGGAGGACGAGTACGTTGAAGAGTCGTTTGATGGAGACGACGTTTTGGATTTCGATTCCAGAGGAAGGAGTTTCTAACCGAGTTATAGCAGTTATTTATTGATATGGTGGTAAAAAAGCGAGTACCGTAGCGAGATCACGTGACTTATAATTTCGTATTTTGTAATTTCAAAAATTCATATCCCCAACCCGGAATCGAACGGACGGTCGTACACTGTTGGGTGATTATCTCAATTACCGACAAACCTTAATTAATTTCCGAGCCGCACGTTAAATGGGGTAATCATTTTGTGATCCAGCGGGTTTATGGAAAATCCAAAGAGTGCATTTTGTTCATTTATTCTTCCTCTATACACCCCCGTTTTCCATTTTCCTGCACCTATGTTCCTTCATCTTTTGCGGCGTATCTTAGCACCAAGAGTAACTAACTTTATGCTCCATACTGTTAATCCCCGGTTCCAGTATATAGACATAGACATGGAAAAGTCCCCTGGAGGTACCCCTTTCGGTGTTCCCGACACTCTACACTCACGTGACACTCACGTGACGCTCACGCACTTCCTTAATACTCTTAAAATTTATACAAACTACTCAATGTTGGCGAGGATGAGACCAGGGGAGCCAGGAACAGCATCCTGAGTAGCCTTGACGTTGGGAACCTCGACCTTGTCTCCGGTCTCAATATCAGTTCCCTCAGTCTCACCTTCCTTGATAGCCACAAGTTGCAGCTGCTCGAGGTTGGCAGCCTGGATGGATCGCTTGATGAGCTCAGTCACCTGCTTGATGGTCTCAATCTCATCAAACACCAACTTTCGGTTGAAGACCACCTCGGCAGCCTCTCCTCCGTTGATTCGTGACTTGATGTGCTGCACGTACTGCATTCCTCGCTTGACGTCTCCGAGCTTGGCCACGTTCTGCTTGAAGGCAGGAGTATCGATGGTCAGGTTCTTGAGAGCGTCCTGAAGCAGGTCAATGTAGGCCGACTGCCACTCGGGGAAGGCGGCAGCAACGTAGACGGTCAGCTTGGCGGGCTTCTTGGAGTCGTAAGAGGGGCCCTTCTTGGACTTCTTCTTGAGAGCAGCTCCCTCGGCCTCTCGAACGGCTCGACAGAGGTCTCGCACGTAAGCCAGAGAAGCGGTCAGACCAGCATCAATGGGCTTGGAGGCCTTGGGGAACAGAGTGGACTGGACAGAGCCCTGCTTGCCCAAAACGTCTCGGTACATGTACTCTGCGAAATGGGGAGCCACGGGAGCCAGCATGAGAGCCTGGCACTCGATGAATCGCAAAACGAGATCCTTTCGCATACCGCCAGTGGCCGAAGAAGAGTCTCGGTAGTAATCTCGAGCAGACATGAAGTCAAACAGACCAGACTTGAGCGCGTACTTGTAGTTGCACTCGGCGTAATGGGCAGAGGCAGCCTCGATGAGCACATTCATCTCGTTCTCAAACACCTGGTCCAAAAAGGTGTTTCCGTCGGTTCGCAGGGAAGAGTCCTTGACCATCTCCTCGGCCCACTCCTTGAGAGTGTACAGACGGAGAATGGCGGCGTTGGCGTTGGCCTCGTCAAAGTTGGCGTCCTCAAAGGTGTCTCCAGCGTCAGCCAGAGCGATTCGAGAAGCGTCGGCTCCAAACTTCTCCACAATCTGCTTGAGAGTCATAAAGTTTCCGGTGGACTTGGACATCTTCTCGTGGTTCAGCAGCAGATGACCGTTGGCTCGAATACCCTTGGGCCACACTCGCTTGGGGAACATGGCGGTATGGCAGTAGATGAAAAAGGTGAGATGGTTGGGGATAAGATCCTTTCCAGACACTCGGATATCCACGGGGTAAAAGTAGTCGAATTCTCGTCGCATGGCATCCAGCTTGGAAGCGTCCATTCCCTCGGGCTTGGTATCAGATCGCAGGAAGACGTAATCAAAGACATCATCAGTCATCTGCTCAGGAGTGACGTCCAAGAGACCAGGCTTGGATCCCTCGATATCGGAATGAAGGAAATGGGCAATGGTGTAGTAGGCCATGTAAATGGTGGAGTCAGACAAGGACTCAACCAGGTACTTGTCGTCCCAGGGAATCTTGGTTCCAAGACCGTAGGTTCGAGACAGGGCCCAGTTCTTGAGCCAGCCAAGAGTACCCTTGAACTGGTTTCGAGTCTCCTCGGAAAAGACATTCATCTGCTCAAGACACTCCAGAGCTCGCTCCTTCCACTGCTCCTCTCCGTAGTCCATGTACCACTGGTCCTCCAGCGACACGATACAGTCGTCTCCGGATCGAGAGGTGACGGGTCCCTCGGGCTCATTGTAGGTGAAGGCCTCTCCAGCAGCAACCATGTCTTCCTTGGTCTTGGGCTTGGCCTCCTCGACCTTTTGGCCAGAGTACTTGCCGATACACATGACTCCCTGGTAGAAGCCCTCCTTGTAGGCAATCTCCTTGGCCTTGGTGAGCAGATCCTTGTCCTTGGGCGATCGGATCTTGAGGTCCTGGACGAGTTTCTCGGCGGTCAGGTTGCCGTAGTTGGGGGTCTGGATGATTCCAACGGGCTCGGCATCGGTCCACTCCTTCTCGATCTTGTAGTACTCGGGCTTGTTTCGGAGATCCTGGTAGGTGATGTAATCATCAGGAGAGTCGGAGGGAACACAAGTGACCACTCCAGTACCCTTGGTGGCGATAATGGTGTCCATGGGCAGAACTCGGAGTTCAGGATGGACGGCCAGGGGGGCCTTGATTCGAGCGCCAATGAGATCAGAGCCGTCAATCTCGCAAATGGGAGCGTACTCGCCTCGCTTGGGAGTCAGTTTCTGGAACGACATGTTCTTGAAAGCTCGCTCGGTGGTGATGTAGAACTCTCCGTTTCCAGCGTCAAAGATTCCGTATCGGATCTTGGGCGAGACGAAACAACACGTTTGTCCGTACATGGTCTCGGGACGCAGAGTAGCGGCCACCAGGTAAGTGGGGGCGTTCACGTCAAAGCCAACCTGAGCAAGAGTCTCCTTGGCAGCCTCGGGGAACTCCAGCACCTTGATCTTGATACCGGTGTACTCCTGGGGGTTGACACCCTCTCCGCTGGCTCGGTCGTGGTCCATACAGGGCTGTCCGTCCTTGGCGGAGTAGATGGTGTACCGTTCTCCAAACTTGATCTTGCCCAGATCCTTGAGCTTTCGCACCTGCCATCGCACAAAGGCGTCGTAGTAGGGGTTGGAGTCGGTGGTGACAAAGGACCGTCGCCAGTCGATTCGGGCGCCAAAGTTGTCACAGTCCTCCTGGCACAGAGGAGGGAAGTGCTTGAGCCAGAACTCGGCGTCGGCAAAGTTCTTGACCTCTTCCCGGGGGATTCCCAGCTGCATCATAATCTCATGCTGGTACTTGGCCTTGCCTGCCTTGGCCACGGCCTTGGACTTCTTAGCCTTGAACTTGGTGGGGTCCACCTTTTCAGCGGCAGCCTTGGGGGCCTCATCAGCAGCAGCCTCCTCCTCAGCAGAGGGCAGGTTCTGATCGAAATTGGGACCAAACATTTCAATCTCTCGCACAAGCTTGTCAGCACAGGCCTTGATGGGCATACCGGTGCAGTGGAATCCGAGAGGGAACAGAGCCCGCTTGCCCTGCATTCGAGCAAATCCAGCAGCAAACTCCACCTTGGAAAGGGTGAAGGAATGGCCGGCATGAAGCACTCCGTTCATGTAAGGGTAGGCCATGGATCCGAAAAACTTGGGGTGGAGTTCTCGAAGATCATCGCCGTTCAGATCAGAGTGGTCGGAAGGAGCATTGACCTCAAAGGCCTTTTCGTCCTTCCACACCTTTTGGTATTTTTTCTCAATGTCGATCAACGCATCTCGTCGCGCCGTGTTTTCCAACACCAGCGTCTTGCCTCCAGCGTCAGCACTCATGTTGTGGGTGGTGGGGTAGGGTGGTGAGATGGGAGACGGGCTTTTTTTTGGACAAGTGAAATTTGCAACCGAACTTTATTTGCTGAGGTTGGGAGAGGTTACGATCCGTGAGTCATGAAAAAGTGGATATGGGGCGGAAATAGCGGAGAAAAGGAGGTAGCGTAAAAGTGGTCACGTGAGATTGGGCACATCACCGTCACGTGACTACCCCATCTTTTTTTCTTTTCATTTCCTTCTTTTTCCACCGACTTTGGCTCACCTCTTTTTGCTCTACTCTTGCATCAGCCCAATAAAATGCCGATATCGCTACATGTCCGAAAACGGCATAAAGTAGTGATTGTGGCGTTGCAATAAAAAAACAGAGAGAAAACACCTACTCGGATCCAATCACGTGATCCCACAAAACATGTACATTTCTTCTCCCAGGACGGTGTGTGCTTTTTTTTTTGAGGGTCAATGAAACATGTTTTTTACAACCAGCCGTTAGGAGGTTGTCAAACTCTAAATGAATTAAGGTTCACACAACCTCATCGTTTTTGGCAGGGTCAAAAATACGGGGTTGGAAGGGGCGGATTTATCCAAACTTTTGTGTGAACATTGATCGTGGCACAATAACAATGCTGTCAAATTTTCAAATCTGTACGACGTCTGTGGGAAAAGTTGTGGGGTGTTTTTGGATGCTGTTTTAAGTAGAGTAAATTACAGTGTAGGAGAGTGAAAAATAAGGAGTAGAGGAGAATAGTGCTGTGAGCAGGTAGTGAATCAGGGGAGGTTCTGGATAGGTTTATTTTTTGTTGATTTTCCTATGATTGTTTTTTTCCAGTCTTTCTGCAGTCTTTTTTGGGCCCTTTTCACCTCCTCTTTTTCCTACTTGACATCCAAGTAAAGGTCTAACAATGGAAGGCTTTTTTTTAAACGAGAAAAAGTAGATGTGTGTGTCAAACTCGTGCTGTAGAGGTCCGAGGAAGCTGAAAAGGGGACCTGAACACGCGATCCGTCGTCAACACCCTGCTGTCCAAAAATCTCCCCCGCAAGTCGTCTATTCCCCCGAGTTATACACGTCTCCTGTTGTGTAGGGAAACTCCAGGAAACCTTATTTGTACAGTACAGCATCATTTCCACTGTACCCACTCTCGTCTACGATCTCAACATGACCACCAGCATGGAGAAACGAATACAGCTGCTGGAGGGCAACAAGCGCACGTGGACCGGCGACACAGACGTGTTTGCCACCGCCGACAAACTCGACTCGTCGCTCAAGGGCAACACGGTGTTTATTCGACGGTTGCGTATGCAGCTCAAGGCTGATCAGGAGGGAGCCATTATGGAGGAGTTGCGCACGCTGAGTCTTGAAAAGTACCTTGGAGAGGCCATCAACGCGCTGCTGGAGGGTCTGCTGAAGCTCAAGACCCGAGGCGACTTTTCTGTGGCGGTTCAGGTCACTTGTGTGATGCATCAACGGTTTTTCCAGCAATTCACGCCCCAGTTTCTCACCGTTTTCTTTCAGGGTCTCGAGTCGACGCTGACGGAAGACCGGGCGAAACGGGCGGAGCTGGCCCCAATCCGCAAGATTCTGAGCCGGCTGTGCATTGAATTGTGGCTGGTTGGAGTGATCACGTCTGATTACTTTTACAAAAACCTGCCTGGGTGGATCGAGGGAACGCCACAGACACTGGCACAGGCTGGACCGCCACCATTCATCATTTTCCGACACATTTTGGGCACGGATCTGAAGGATTTCGACTACGCTGAGCTGGTGTTATCTATGGCCAAATACTTTCCGTTTCTGACAGGGGTTGAGGAAACACAGACAGCCGAGGCTCTAGGAGTGTCTGACGCGGTGCCCAAAATGGCCAAACTCGCCAAAAGCTACTGTTTGCATATGCAGAAGCGGGTGAAGATGATGGCCATCTTGCTCGGAAGACAACGACGCAAGTTTGAAAAGCATTACATTCAGGTGGGACGTATGACGACAGGAAGAGAGGACAGTTTGAATGAACTGGAGACCCAGCTGTCGGAAATGGTCTCTACTTGTACTCAGTTGAGTGAGGCCTTGGGGATTGAAATGCAGTCTTTGACAGATTGTTACAAGGAGGAAGATACAATCACTTTGGATGGGTCTTTCGACGGACAGCCGCTGTGGGACTCGGAAGACGAAATGCTGTTCTACACCGAGGTGCCCGATCTGGCTGATAAAGTGTCTGAACAGGTTCTTTCGGGAGGGGTGGATGTGGCTGATGCGGACCTTAACGATATGGTTGAGAAGAACAAGGAGGCTCGACGGAAGGAGTTGTTGCAGCAGGCGGTGGAGAAGGAGCGGGAAAAGATTCGTGTTTCTGCTCAAAAAGCACGAGAGAGTAGACTGGCTGCCAAAACCCCTGCTGAGAAGAAAAAGTCTGAGACTGCTGCTGCTGCCGGAGACTCAGATGACTCGGATTACGTGTCGGAGGAGGAAGAAGAGGAGCCCGTCAAAGATATGTCTCCAAAGGGTATTCAAATGACGGAGTTTCTGGAACGTCTTTCTCAGGCTCGATCCAAGGAGGAGATTGATGCCATGACGATCGAATTCTGTCATTTGAACAACAAGGCGTCTCTGAACAGACTCCTGCGCCATTTCCGTGAATTCTCACTCCATAAGGCGTTCATGTTGCCTTACTACGCTCGAATGGTGGCTACCCTAGGCCCCTATTTCCCTAAACTTCGAGCTTCCGTCATTGAACGGCTGTTTGCTCGTCTGAGAAGTTACACTCGAGGCAACAGTCGACGATCCATGGAACGTCGTCTTGCTTCGTTCCAGTTTCTATCTGAACTGACCAAGTTTGGACTCGTCCCCAAACACTACATTTTCCACCTGCTCAACTTTATGGGCTCCAGACTCAACTACATGAACCTGGAGTCGCTCAGCAAGATTTTCCACTGCTGTGGACAGTTCCTGTGGAGAAACGCATCCACTCATCAGGATATGGAGGAGCTGATGGAGTCCATGATGCAGCGTCGAACAAAGGGATACCTCAGTATCTCCGAAATTCTCATGGTTGAAGAACTCTTGGCATTGGTCAAGTTTCGAGGAGGAGCTGGAGAAACCGCTACTAAGCGTCACGTGGCCTCAAGTACCCCCATTCAGGTGTTCCTTGACCGCCTTTACTACATTGAGTTGAGTACTGATGTTGCTGAGCAGGTGGCCAAGTTGACTCTCAAACTTGACTGGTCTGATGAGGAGATCACCGTGCCTACGCTCTTCCGAATCTTCACTGAAACGTGGCGTGTTAGCCATGGAAATATGGCTGCTGTGACTTCTGTTTTGGCCCAGGTTGCTCCTTATCACCCTCTTTTTGCTCAAAAGGTGATTGAGACGGTTCTGGAAAACATTCGGCAGTGTCTGGAGCTCAATTCGTACTCTTTGAACCAGATTCGGCTTTCTCAAGTCGAGTTTGTCAGTGAACTGTACAACCAGGGTCTGTTGAACCACACGTGTATTCTGGACATGTTGTTTATGGTCATTTGTTATGATCATCGAAGGGGACGTCCTACTGCCGGAGTGTACTGTCCCAAGGATCCTCCCGATTCGTTTTTCCGAATCCGACTGGTTCTCAACGGGCTGGGCACTTGTCAGCAGAAACTCGTGTCTGACGTGACATCTTCCGAGCTCGAGTTTTTCATTGCGTTTTTCCAGTACTACATTTTCACCAAGACACGGCTGCCCATGGAGCTCAAGATTGACTTCCGAACGTTGTTTGTGGATCTGCAGCTGGAGCAGCAGCTGTACAGTACTCTTGATGGAGCTGCCCGAGGCCTGGAGGCTGCTCTCAAGGGTAAATTTGGCGAGCGGTTTGAAGAGGAGCAACAGAAGCAGGTGGAAAAGGAGAGAGGCGAGAAGGAGACGGAAAAGATTGAAGCCGAAAAGGTGGCTACTCCTACACCCGAGTTTGTATCTCGAAAGACGGCTGATGATCTTCAGGCCGAGCAGGATTTCGACCGGGAGTTTTCGGAGATGATGAAGGAGGCTGGAGGTCAGGGGACGGGCTCGTTTGATCGTCCTGTTCCGTCGCAAAAGATTCTCACCCAGCATATTTCCGGCGCGTCTTTGAACGGAGCCAAGCTATTTTCGCTGAAAAAGGACAATGGGTCGGGCCCCACAGTCATGGGCAACAAGATGGGATTTACCATGTTGTCCAAAAGAGGATCCAAGATGCAGGGACGGCTGGTTGCTTTGCCGGCCAACTCGAAGATGGCCAAAAATCTGGAACAGCGACAGAGACTGGAGAAGGAGCAGAGGCATAAG
This sequence comes from Yarrowia hollandica, assembly GCA_900519065.1. Classification (NCBI taxonomy): domain Eukaryota; kingdom Fungi; phylum Ascomycota; class Dipodascomycetes; order Dipodascales; genus Yarrowia; species Yarrowia hollandica. The sequence goes on along the minus strand of ULGV01000003.1, from coordinate 1,476,424 downwards.
TTGAACAGTTATGTCATGGCTCATGCGGATGTGGAGGACGAGTAGCCGAGAAAGTCGAGAAAGCGCGGCGACACAAGGCGAGCTGCGACGAGTCAAGACCAACATTCAGAACGAGCGACGATCCAGGACGACGACGATCCAGGACAACGATGACCCAGCCCAACGACGATACGACAGCATCATCCGCATCAACTTCTGCCCCGAGGCCCGTCGTTTATGTGTTGGAATCATTGCACAGGGCCATCCGCTCAAGGTACCCAACCTGATACTAGAGAGCTTGACGTAACTGCCGGGTTACCTCTGCTTACTATTATAGGTTGTTTTCAATCGTGGGTCATTGGTGAGTCATCATTAGTGGCTCCGCATCTGCCGACTTCAGCTCAGGACTGTACTCCATTAGACCCGGGCTAACCCACCGGATAGACCTCATATAGATATGAATGTATTTTAGTCTTTGTCCCAGTACGGACGACTTGTAGTGACCGACAGTGTTATTATGGTGGGCATGAGACCATGTCGATCAGGGGTTGGCAGCCCAGAAGTGACAATCACGAGTAGAGACGAGACAGTGGGAGAAACAAACAAAACAGGTTTGACAGGGATGGATCTTTGTTTTACACGGGTACTGGACGATACTGGTGCTACATGTCCTCGTATTGGATTGCTAGTACAGGTACCGATAGTTGTATCACGTCAACCAACCAACACATGTATAGATTGCATTTATGAATTATGAATGGTAATCATAGGACTGTGTGGAGCAGTATAGCAGTCAGTACCCTGGAACAAAAAAAAAAAAAAAATCAAAACAAAACAGTGTACGATAGTACAGCCAGTACCATGAAGCATCATTCCAGAAGGTACTCCTCAGATACAAGTTTGTCAGATATTACAAGTTTGTCAGGTTATGCATATTACAGCATGACCTTTTCAAAGTATCGTCTTGCAGCAATCTTGCAGCAGGTGGGAGACATGTGGCAGTACGATGCCGTACGTACAGTATGATACCAGATTGAACTCGTACCAGGTACAGTGGTGGTATTTGAGAGAAGTGAGGCGATTTTTTGAAAGACATTTACTTGTCATGTGTCATTTTTGTGTCATTCCTTGCCCGGGTTCTTTTTTTGTCTGTTTTTCCTCCACTCCCCCTTTTTTCCTTTTGCATTTTACTTTTTTTTTTTCGGCACTTTTTCTCCGTCGGATAACGTTAAGATCTGAATCTGACTGACTTTCCGATCCAGATCTGGCGGCTGTACGATACAGTACGATGAAAGACACATAACCGTGCCTCACAGAAATTACGTACTGCAACAACGCGTGTGCATCAAATGAATTTAGAATATATACGAACCGACGACGATGGTGATTAGGTCGCCCTACGGCACCATGTTGAGTTGGCGGTGCATGATCGGCAGCGCGGCTGATCAGACGGCGATGGCGTTGTGGGACGAGGTTTGACTTTGAATTTTGCGTCGAAAACGAGAGGTGAAACATCTGAAAACCGTCGGAAAACATCGGACAACCGTCGGAAAACATCTGGAAACAACCGTGTGAAAACATTGTGGAAACCACCTGGAAATTGCCCACCTCCATCTCATGCTCCACGACGTCGGGTGACTAAATGGGCTAATGCGATATGCTGAGTGTTGGGTGTATTGTAGTGTTGTATCGTAGTGTGGGCAGAGTTGCATCGTAGTGTAGCTGAGGGTGGTCCCGCTTGTCGGAAACTACCGCCTCGTCAGCTCCTCTCCGCGAGGCATCATCTGTTGACGAACCACGTCTGCCGCAGACACATGGCGTTTCGGAGGCCCTCCGTGCTGACTGGCCTTTTTGTACATGGAGTTGATCTGGGCGGCAAAATGCACCACCAGCAGAGTCATGGCGATGATGGCGGCCACCATGAGCAGCAGCGAAAAGTGCTGGACGGCAGCCATGGCAGAAAAGAACTCTTGTTGCACACGGATGCCCGCACCCATGGAAGATGATGTAGAGGAGAGGAGTGTGGCACACCTCTTTTCCCAAAGGGGTCTACTACAGAAACTAACGGGGCTACAGTTTACAGGCTAACGAGTCAAAGTGAAACTAAACGAAAAGTCAAAGTGCAAAAAAAGGATAAAAAAGAAGGAAAGAAAAATAGACTGCGGAAAAAGGTTGCAGGGGTTAGCGAGATGTGTCTTAGATGCACGCGACAACAGTCTGAGACGAGTCGAGGGGCTGTTGGACGCGGAGGAGCAGAGTCGTAGATGGGCTTGTCAAAGATACCCTCTTTCTGTCTGTGTCTTTACACATGTCCATATACCGTCTTTACGGCGTGTTTGTACTGTACTGCTGACGTTCTCGGATCGCTCAATAAGCTTGAATAACAAGGGGCAGGGGTCAGAAAAAGGGGTCAGAAATGGGGGAAATGGGGGAAACCGGAAACAGCTAAAAACAAGTAATTAAACGGCTGCTCAATAGACGGCTGCTCAATAAACGGCTGCTCAAACCAACACGTTTTTCGCTATAAATTATGTATTCCACAACACTCGTACTAGCTACAAGCACTGTACCCTGGTACTCGTACCGGTACAGCCATTACCGTCTCTCCTCCACCTTCGATACTGCATGTCTGAGACGCAACGTTGAGAACCGTTGTGCGAAAGAAAAGACAAACTGAGACATGTCAATGTGTGGGGTAGGGGTGGCGTGGGACGTATTCTAAGACATGTAAACGAGTACCGTCATCCATGTACCGTCATATATCTATCGTGCCATAGTCATGTCGTACCTATCACGATGGGTACTCCTGACTACTCGGAACGGACATAAATCATCGTCAGGTCACATGTGTGCGTACACTACGTAATTACGGCATTATAATACCGTGTAAAACGATAATGTTGCGTAAGATTGCATATTATTTCAGACAGTCAGCATTTTGGGCAGTTTTCATGGAGTTGAGGAAAACACTACGTATAAGAGAAGCTCCTTTCTGTATGTCCAAAGACACTACGAAGAACTCTTACGGACGGTCTAAATACTGACATAGACACCATGCTGCTCTACAGTTTCCGCTACGTCAACTACGATGTGTATGTACTCATGCTACACTCGCAGCTCGCAACGTCTACACTCTGGGCTCGTTCCTCACAGCTCGGGTCGCTCTATCTAAAAGAATGCAATGTCTAAAAAGTAAACAAACCGGACCGTTTCTTTCCAAACGGATAAACACAAAGAGTGGCAGCAAACAGTCCCACAGTGATTCCAATAGCCACCTGAATCATGGTAAAACCCAGATTGGCAGCCCCTCCAGGAGTGGCCTGCTCAACAGCTGCAGTACTGGTCTCAGCCAGCAGTGACGTCTGAACATGAGTCACCACCGTGGACGTTGCCGAATTAATAATCGTCTCTCGAATCGTCGTCGTCACATTCTTGTTGCCAATCAGTCTGTTGGAGTTGGCAATGGCTGCCACCAGAGAGCCCTGAGACGCGACTCCTGACGGCACCTGGACAAAGATGCCAGGCAGCATGGCAGCAAAGGCCAGGCCGTGACCCAGACGAGAGTACAGGTTGCCCAGAATACCGATGGTGAAGGCACCGATAGCCGAGGTCAGGTACGACGAATTGTCCGGGTCGGGAATGTTGGCGCCCACAAAGTACGTGACCGTGTATCCTGCTCCGGAAATGAGCAGCATGGACGGCAACTGCGTGAGACGTGCCTGGTTGACCAGAGCAATAAACAGCGAATACAGCGGAACAAAGAGAATCCTCCACAGAGGATCCAGCTGCTGAGGACACTTATCTTGACGAGTAGCGTTATGGTCACACCAGCCGTACACCACAGCTCCCAGGGTGATTCCAAACCCCAGAAACATGGAGTAAATCACCGCGTAGAACATTCGGATCGATCCAGCCACAATGTTTTTGCTCTGCAGCTCCAGAGAGCCACACAGGACAATGTATCCTGGCAGAATGATGGCCAGCGAGCCCTGGGCAATGGCTGCAAAACAAAAGGGATGAGAACCGCCTGAAGAAATGGTTCCAATCGCTCGAGCCAAAAAGGAAATGAGAATACTCATGGACACCTCAAACACGTTGTTGTAGAGATCTGACCGCGGAGCCACAATGATCTGGAAAAAACCCACAACCGATCCCAGAATAATGCACATGGGGATATCGGCCCACCGGCCACGAAACGCATAAGGAGACACAACTCCAGTACCACAGGCGAAAAAGATGACACAAAGCCAGGGAGGATACAGGTTTTTGGACCGCAGAATCTCGTCCAGACGGTTGGACGCCTCCTCCACTCCAATCATGTCGTGAACGACTTCCTTGTAAATCTCGTGAGTGTCCTGCAACTTGGACAAGTTGACACCCTGAACACACCGAACAAGCTGCATTTCGGAAGTATGTGTGGTAGCATCTCCAAAGGACACAATCATACACCCAGGAATGTACAGAAACTGGCCATCGATTTCGAGAATTCGAGACGTCATTTTCATGTACTCTTCCAGACGATGAGTGGGGGCACCGTACAACATGAGAGCTCGGCACATTCGCAAAATGAACCGTTGTCGCTGGAGGAGCTCGGCGATATGGACGGTGATCTTGACCTCCTGTCGTCGTCGTCGTTTGAGCTCCCGTTCCCGTTTTTTCAGGTTTTTGCCGGTGTTGACAGCCATCTTGTTCAGTTTCTTGATATCCAGCGTTTTGATGGCTCCACTCTTGAGACTCTGAGGTCGGTGAGGCGGTTTCCCTCCCCCGCCTCCACCTCCATCTCCACCTCCTCCCCCATCTCCTCCTCCTCCCTCTGCAGGTTCCATTTCACCAAGATATCCCTCGGAATGCGACCGTTTATGGTGGTGAAGATGGAAACCGGGAATGTGATGGGAATGATGAGAATGAGGAGCAGGAGTGCCTCCGGGACTGGGAGACGTGGAACGGGACTTGTCGTACCATTTGGGCCGCTTCTTCATCTCCTCCTTCTCCCTTCGCTGATCATCAATGATCTTGAGCAGCTCCTTCTTCTTCTTCTTCAAACCCAGTTTCTGAGTGGTCTTGGTTTTGGACTTGGTGGGATGGTCGATAGGAGTACCTCCGGGAGTAGTAGGCTCAGAGCCGTACATCATGGGCGAAGCGTCTCCAGTGGACGTGCCGTCGTTGATGGTCGTTCCTCCAAGCGTCGAAGTGCTCTTGTTGGCCTCCTCTTCATTGTACAGCTTCAACAGAGCTCCAAGGACACCCTGCTTGAACCGTTTCGGCGGAGCAACGTAGTCCTCGTGATAGGGAGTCACACTTCCGTCTGCAGCATCGTACGTCAAAAAGTTGCCGTGGTCTTCATCCTCGTCATCGTCGTGGATGTGAATAGACGAAAAGTAGTCAACGGCGGGAGCTGTGAAAGGATCGTACTCCTCGTCTTCTGCGTCGGGCGTATGAACGGTATTTTTATGCTGATTAACCAGATCACGCGCCTGTTCACGCAGAACCTCACCCTCCTCCGCGTCCTTATCCTTCTCTTCATCCGAATACGGTGTAGAATTGCCCGTTTCCGAATGATGACGTTCATGATGTTCGTGCTCATGGTGATGCTGCTGCTTTTCCTTGTCTTCATCCCGCTTCTCCTTGATATCCTCCAGACGCCGATCAAGATCAACAAGAGGGATATCATTGATATCGTGACCGGCAAGAGAATCCTCTGCTTCCTCTCCTCCTCCATTTCCAGGCTCTCCTCCAGCAGAAGCGTTTCCAGACGCATCTCCGGGGGAATGGGAGGCGGAATCCGGAGCGCTGTTTCGATGCACTCCTAGCATGTTTTCCCGTCGAAGTGACAAGTGCGACTGAGAATCACGCTGATCGTCCAACGTCTGAGACGACTCGGAGGACCGATCCACAGCTCCAGGAGCCATTCCACCTCCACTCATGCTTCCAAACGAAGCCAGACCGCCCATGATAGCGGCTCCTACTGCCATGTTGCTGCCTCGCTCCGAGTTCTGGGCAAAGGCATCAATATGAGCAGCAGAGGCTCGTTCTCGTTCAATCAGCGGAACGTCAGCCCGACCTGCTCGCTCAGCATCACTCTCATCGTCAGAAGATTCATCAGTAGAAACAGAACGGGCATCGTCGTCTATAGCACCAAACATGGCCTCATTATTGCCCATTCCATCGTCATCGGTGCTTCCAATGTTCTCCTGCTCTTCCTCTTGAGCCTCCCGGGCACGTGACTGTCGTGCCCGCATCAGACTGATCGACTTGACTTTATCGATTCGAAACTGCGGCTGAGAAGCAGAAGAAGAAGATCCCTGAACAGGCTCACTTTCAGCCTCACTCTCGCCATCTGTAACAGCAGTAGCAGTTGCTGCAGCCTGACGAGGCCGTCCAACAATCACAACCTCCTCCTCTTCCTCCTCCTCCGATTCCGTATCGTACTGGCCCAAACCAGACGAGTTGAGCAGAGTGTTCATCAACGTGGTGGACGACAGAGAACTGCCCTTTGGAGGAGTATGAGTAGTAACCACTCCAGGGGCCGATCGTGGCCTAGAAGTCGACGACGAAGCCTGAACGCTGGGAGAATGCATAGTGGGCGTTCCAGGCGACTTCAGAGTCGACTTCTTTTTAGGGCCCGCAGAGAAATAGTCGTCAGAGTCCAAAACAGGCGATCCTGCTGAAAGGGGAGCACTGGAAGGCGACTCTCCATCGGGACCCACAATTACCACACTGGGAGTGGCTGCAGTAGATGCTTCGTCCTCCTTTTCGTCGTCTTCATGTCCATCGTCGTTTTCGTCAGCAGGATACAGAATGCGCTTTGTGGTGGGATCGTTATCTTTGGGGAACCGCACTCGTTGACGCTGTTTGTTGCTGGCTGACGATGATCGTGTAGTGACATGTTCGTCTGACTGCGTTCGCATCATTCCAGGCCGTCCAGGCCGTCCTCTGGTGGGCTCTCCTCTCTGTAGAGCCTCTCCAATGGCCAAATGGTACGATTTTTGTGGCCGAGGAGGCGACGGCTTCTTGTCGGGGGAAAAAGCCGATGGGGACACGGCCTTGGACGCTCCCTGGGATCCTGATCCAGCGGACTGAGGTGGGGTGTGACCTGGTGATCCAGGCGATTTGGGCGATTTAGGCGACTTGGCAAGCTTTCCAAGCTCAATTGCCGACGTGCTACGTTTGTGTAATGTTCCTTCGTGGCCCACAACACTAGTGGGTCTGCTGCTGGCTATAGGCACGTTGGAGAAGTACCCCCCCGAGGGTGTCGAGGGACCGGGGCTAGCTCCAGGAGTGTTTGCTCGTAGAGATGCAAAGGGTCGTGCGTGGGGATTGAAGGCTCCTGGCGATCTGCTTCGCATGGGTTTCTCGTCCTCCACAGCCAGAAGAGACGACGCAGTTTTCTTCTGTCGTCCACGTCCAAATCTTGCTGGCGACGCATCTCGAGACTTTGGCGGTTCTCGGGATGCGTTTCTCGACACGGCCTGGCTTCGAACGCCTGCTGTTCGGCCCTTACGACCCTCTGGTGGTTGTTGGAGCACAAAACCTCGTAGCGACGAAGACGAGTTTGCCGAAAACAGAGGCGGCCGTTGCGGTTGGTGTTGTGATGATGACGTAGAAGATGTAGTGGGTTTTTCGGGCGTGCCAGCTGGCGACGGCGACGATGTGTCTTTTCCCTTGCCTTTTCCTTTATCTCTCTTGTCTTCCATCTGTGTTAGATCGGGTGGTTGGTGAGGCTGATGGTGAAAACCCGTTGAAAGGACGGTCTAGAACTGAGGGGGAAGTGCTACTCTCGGCAGCGGTGGGCATCATGGGCACGGGCACGGCACCGTGGCAATGTCGTGACTAGCCGTGACATGTCATGAGTTGATCCCCTCAACTCCTTCTTGATCGGGGGTCGCGTCTTGGACGGGTTCCACCCTCGTCTCCTACTCACGATTCATAATGTGCGGAACAGGAACAAGTGTCGATGTTTCGGACGGTGGCCGAGTAGTGCGTATTCGCGTTGCTTGCAAGCTGAAAATCAATATCAGACCAGAAGACGGTGGTTTATTCTTCTTCTTCACTTCCAATCGTTTGGGTTCCCAAACATTCCTTGTCTGTCTCTTTTTTTGGCTACCTTCCTTGTTCCTTGTTTCTTGTGCCGAGAGTTTAGTCGATAGAGTTAACGAGATGCGATAACAGTCTGTAGCGATGGCTAGGCAGGTTGAGTGCATTAAGTAGCAACCGTGAATTGGGCGGGTGGAGGTGTTTATATATACGAGCTGTGTTTGTGTGACATACGATACCACCAGTGTTTGTGCTCACTGGACACGGCCCCCCGACCAACAACCCCACATCGATCTACAACTCACGTCTCTCTCTACACGTGTAATGCTTCTCTTCTTACATCTGCTGGAGAAAGAGGTGAACCTTTTTTTTCCTTTCGTAAGCCCAAATGCCACCATGCGTAAAAAAGCGTAAAAGCGTAAAACCGTTCGATGACGTCAGGTTGTAGCGAAACGAATAACACAAGAAGGACACGGGTCAGGCCAGGATGAAGACGGAGGGCCGCCGACTAATCGCATTTACGCGTGTGGTGGCAGTTTGAGAGCAAAAACCCCCGCCCCACCGGTCCACAGTCCTTGTCTACTCTCCCACTCCACAGCTCAGCTCAGCCTTGATCCGGCTGCTTTTCTGGTGTCTTCTCTTTGACTGAAAGTTTAACGTCTCTAAAGTCTCCAAATTGGGATCCCGCGCGGCTTCTCTTTTCGGTAATTTGAGGAGTGCACTGGTAGTTGAAGACTTTTTTTTTGTACTAGCAAAGCCCGTTGAAGTTGCCCTCAATGTGCGTGGCGTCTTCCACTGTCCGTTTTCCATCTTTACGGTCTTGCCAACGGCAATTTTCCATTCTCTCATTTCTCTGAAACATGAAGGCCTTGAAACACACGCTCTCTCTTCTCCCTGCATTAAAGTGCAGCTCCGGTATACAGTAACAAGAACGAACAATAGCGGTACCAGCAGGAGCATGATGCCACTACAGTGCATCCTGTAGCTACGGTACTATGACACACACAGCCACCAGGGGCAAAGATACGGTGGTGCCGTAACACATTGTTTCGTTTCACTTCCCGTAGCCGGACGATCTACACCACTCGTACTATACGGTGCGTGTTGTACACTCTGAAACAGCGCTAATATTACACTCGTTGCTCACTCCTGTGTACCCCCTCAAGTGTAATAATAGCACAGTGCGTAATTAAAAAGCAATTGGTTGGTTGTCTCCGACCGGACAAGCAGGAGCCCCGATCGTGCATATTCCACGGCGGGTATCGGACTAGTGAACAAGTACGAGAAGTGTGAGGAAGAGTGCTAAAAAAATGCAACCCCGATGTCCCCGACGTTCCCGGCGTCCCCGACGTCCCCTACCCTTCTCCCCTACGTCATCTCATGTAACCCCCAACAGAATGCCTCGCACTAATCGTGCTCTCTCGTCTGACGTCTAATTATAGAAGTCTCGATGCAATTTTGCCATGCAACTTTTTCATCTCTGTGCATTTGCTTTGCGCAGTACAGTACCTGGTCTATGTATTTTGCGCAGTTCAATTCCTCACAAAGTCGGTTTAATACATCGACACCAAAGAAAATGCTGAATATTATTTTCAAACGACGCTTTATTCTCCACCCCAACATTAATGTAAAATCGCGTTACTTTTGGTGTACCTGCAACTACACGTGACCTGCCTTGTAAAGAGGTATAACTTGGCCAAAAAAAGGCGCTGGGGGAACCAAATTTGGTGGAGATACAAAACGGCCCATTATGAGCAAAACGGCTTCTTCAGATTTTCGATAGCGTCAAAATTGCCCAAGTTGTACGGTTGCATAATTTTCGTCACTCGAATCTAAACTTTCCGAACCTCGGCAAAAAATGGACCGCCGTCTATACTCTGAGTGAAAAGTCATGCGATTTGGCCCAAATTTCGTACACAGAGATATATACCTCACGTGATCTTCACATTCTAATCTCAAGCCCCCATCTTCAATTTTCGCCTCGTTACTATGCGTTTTTTTCACGCAAACCAAAAAGGACCTCGCCTCGGCAGTAAAACTTCATTCCGATGGGTGTGGGTTTCTCTCTCATTGGTTTGAACACGTTCAATTAGATCATTTTCTCGATTTTCAGCTCAGTAGCTCGTTTTCTCTTCTGGTAGTGCCGTACCATACGGGTAGCTGTACGGTACTCGTACTCGCACACTACGATACTCGTATATCGTTCAGTAGACACATTCTTCAGTATCGATCACTTTTGAAAAAAGCAACTAGCGGAAATACATTCCTGTCTCTTCTTGGTGAGATGCACCATTTGAATGAAGCTGTCTGATGAAGACACAGAACATGGCGATATCGGTAAGAGTAGACAGAAACAGTTTCAACTTCATCTTTGCTAAACGACATTGTAGCCCCTTGTCTTTCTCAGATGTGACCACAAGAATGTGACCATGGACGGGTACCGTACACATAACTGGATGGAATCACCTGGTGCAAGTCACGTGACTCGACCAAACCACCCAAACCGGTTCACTTAGCCACAAAAGAAAACCCGTCCAAAATCTGCTCTTTTTGTTCAAGACAGCATTGTATTGTTCGGATCCAGTTTCCAACTCAGCGAACAATAGCTCAATGGGGCTGGAAATCCGCATGTACACTTGTACTGCGATTTTTAACCGCCTGTCAATTTTTCAGCTCAATTGGACCAATATTAGTGTCCGTTTGGTACATCTCTTTCATCAGAGCGTGTGAATAAGGATAACCGTGCAAATAAGGATAACCGTGCAAACAAGAATAACCGTGCGATTAAGGACAGATTAAGAATGGAATTACGGAGATGATGAGATCAGATAATGAAGAAAATGGAACCAACCAATGTTTCAGCCGGATCAACTGTTTCGCATACAAGTATGCACTGTATCGTACGGTGTCGTACTCGTACCGTACACTACTGCAATTACACACACTACTCATGCGCTTCACGTACTCGTTGCGATTCGTCGCGTCGTCTCGATTCGTTCAATAAATACAATTAGCTAAATGTACATTTTCAAAACAATACATATCCAATCCCAACCTCGCTTAAGCAAGGAAAGCAACCATGGCGAGCACGGCAACGGCGGCAGAGGCGGTCTTGGCGACAGCTCCGTTGGCCTGGGCGGGGAAGGAGGAAGGAGCCTGGGGGATCTGCTGGACCACAGTGGAGTTGTTGATGTGGACAGCAGGAGAGGTCTGGGGGGCAGCGGTGGGCTGCTCGGAGACGGTCTCGGTTCCAAAAGTGACAATCTGGGTCAGATGGATAGTCTGGGTGGACTTTCCGGGAGCGACGTAAGAGGGCTTCTCAGTCTCTCCAGTGGACTTGGGCTGCTCGGCGGTAGGCTGGGGCTTCTCGACGGTAGACTTGGGCTGGTCAGCGGTAGGCTGGGGCTTCTCCTCAGGGGACTCTCCGGTGGGCTGGGGCTTGGCAATGGTGCTGGTGGCGGTCTGGGTGATGGTGACAATGGACTTGCCGTTATCGACGGTCTTGGTCTCGACAATCTCGGTCTCACAGTCAGTCTCGGTGGCAGTGACGGTGGCGTCGACGGTCTTGGTGGTCTTGACCTTGGTGGGCTTAAGGGGGGCCTCGGTGGGCTTGGGTCGCACCGGCACGGAAGACAGCTTGTGGCACTTGTCGGTGGGGCAGACCTCCACAACGGTGGTGGTGGTGGCCTGGGCGGTGGTGGTCACGTGGACAACGGGGATGGTCTTGGACACGCACTTGTTGAGAGTGCACTCCTCGGTGACGGTGACGGTGGGCTGGGGCTTGGACACGCACTTGTCGTCGTCGCAGTGGGTGATGGTCTTGGTCAGGGTAGAGTCCACGGTCTCGGTGGCCTCCACGGTGACAACGGCGCCGGAAGAGACGCCGGAGGCGATGGTGGAGACAGCGGGGGTGGAAGAGATGGTGGAGTTGGTGAATCCGGAGGAAGTGGGCACAACAATCTCGGAGGTGGGCTCAGCAGAAGACTCGACGGGGGTGGAAGACTCGACGGGGGTGGAAGACTCAACGGGGGTGGAAGACTCGACGGGGGCGGAAGACTCGACGGGCTCCTCAACAACAGGGGCGTTGGCGTTAACCTCACCGTCCTTGGCGTTGATGGACTCCCAGTCGCCAGAGTGGTCGGAGTACGAGTACTCGGTTCCGGTGGAGTAGTCCTGGACGTTGACAGACTTGACGTACATGGGGTAAGGGCTCTTGGTGTAATCGGTCTCTCCTCCGGCCCACTCAATCACGCCAGCGGCATTGGTGGGGTCTCCTCCGGCCCACACTCCGATTCGGACGTTCATGGGCGACTGGGGGTATCCCTGGGAAAAGGTGGAGGGCACGGTTCGGACCGCCTCTCCGTTGACAAACCAGGTCAGGGCGTCCTTAGTCCACTCGACAGCGTAGGTGTGGAACTGGGAGTTGGAGTTGGCGACGGGGTGGATGGCTCCTCGGTCAAAAGTGGTGGTGTTACCCTTGACGTAGAAGTTGGTCTGGACATTGTCAGCGTCTCCGCCGATCCACTCAATATCAATCTCATCGAGATCGTCGGACTGCAGAACCACAGAGGAGATGATGCCCTGGCCGGGAGCGGCCTGGACCACGGCCTCGACTCGGCCAAACATGATGTAAAAGTCGGACTGGATGGTGGGGTTATCGCCCTGCTCAACAACCGCCAGAGAAGCACCCATGTCTTCAGAGTAGGTGATTCGGTGGGGCTTGAAAGAGGGAGGGAAATCGTCGGAGGCGCCCTGGGTGAAATCAAAGGACTTGGAGGTGCCCAGAGCGGGGTTAGCGGGACAAGTCTCGTGCAGAGGGTTGCAGTCGGTGTAGGTCTGGGCCATGACGGACATGGCCAGAGAGGCCACGATGGAAAGAGAGAGGCGCATGTTGAAACGAGGGTATCTAGATTTATAAAAGAATGACTAGGGTGAGTTGCCTGCTGGGGAGAAAAGACGAGACCTGGCGACGGCATTGTATATATATATAGATGTGTGTGCTTGGACATGTGCCGGTACGACGTGCTTGGTTGATGCCAAGTCCTTGTTTGTTTCTTTGAATTTCTCTTGTAAGGGTGTCGCTAAGAGTTTAATGCAGATAAGGTGTATGTGGAATGCTGTGAGTGGAGATGATACGAGCAGAGGGGTGGTGGTGTAGAATGGGCGTTCTAAGGGCGTTTTTCAAAAATCAAAAGAGAAAAAAGTGTTTAGAATTGTCTGTAGATTGTGCTATATGAGTCTTGTTCATTTTGCGCCACTTGCCGTCCAGTTTCCGGTCCATCTCTACCATCTCCACCCCCAATAACGTTTAGCTCAAAGATGTGCCAAAATCGAAGACATGTCGTATCAACGTTGATCCATCTGTAAATCAGGGAACAAGACGAGGAAGGATGGATCGCTGATGGCACAGCATGGCCCACGAGACCACGACAGGAAGAATGTCATCAAAACCGCCGCCCTCGTATCCTCCTCGTTGGAGGCACGCGAAAAAAAATTCTGCATTCTCACCCGTGAGGCCTTGGCTGCATGCCACCCTTGTCACGTTGTTCTTTCACGTCTGAACTGCAATCGGACCGACCAAAAAGTTGACAAATGTGCCAAATCAAGTGACACATACAGGGTAGCGCGTGGGGCGATTGCGGAGTGACACAAACCCACCGCCCACGAGCGTGTTTGTGTCACTCACCTCCCCACCCCCCTCACGAATCTGTGTCTAATTGCACATAATCAGACCGCTAGTTGTCGTCTCCTGCAGCCCCTATTCAATCCAGGGTGTAGCCGCTTGATGCACTTGGGTCGTGACCTAATCGCGTCTAGGTTTGGAGCATGGCTCAAACGGGCAATGGTGGGAAGAAGGAAAAAAGGCAAATGACAATAAAAGTGGAAAAAGGGCCCTGATCCGAGTGGCAAATGAAAAGAACAATAGACGACGACGATACAGAACGGCGACACGGACGGCGACGCGGCCGGTGGCATAAACGGCGACAACGGCGAACGGCGAACGACGAAGACCCTTCTTTCACCCACAGCTCCCGTTGGCCCCATTGCGACGGCTTGGCAGGACTACTGCACAGCTCGTACAATTACTCCCACAGTCCCATCCCCCCTCCCTCTAATGCCGCATGACTAAAGTTGGGTGGAAAATGTCATATTATGCATGCACCCTGGCCTTTGTTCTGCGGGTGTCATCAGTTGCTGGAGTGCACCCGAAAACCCGTACAGCTCTACATTTCATTTAATAACGGGATTATTATATGGCGAGATACTTGCTGTACGCACTCACACCCAGAATCCAGCCAGCCCCGCCCCTATTACAAATCCCAGTGGTGCGTGCACCATTGACATGGACAAATTGATTGCCCCCGCGAGCCCATGTTACATGCCCAGGTTTTCAATGCACGCGTTTACAGTTTGGGGGAAATGAACAACAAACTGCCGCTTTGGACCCTATGTACACAATGCAATGACACGATAGTGGGTGGGTAGCGGTTGGCGTGTCGTGTTTGAACAGGAGCAATGCGCGCGGAGCGCGATGGACGGAGGGCGTTGGGCGACGACGGTACCGTTTAAATCGTATCTCGTCATATCGAACTCAGTGGACCATAGACGGGGACGATGCAAAACAACGAATGACAGGACCGGCAAACTAGCAAATTGCACGTGGTTGGACACAAGTGTACAACCACAATTCGGTTCCCTTTCTGTCTGTGTGTGGCACGCTACGGTACAGTATTTATCAAGTCCCTCGTCTAGTTCAACATACCGTGCGAGCGCTGGCAGCTAACTATCATCATTAGCCAAGAACCAACCTACTGGGATGGGGAAGAGTCACAGCTACAATACTCGTATAATACAGTACACCGTACTGCGCGATACAGATAACCAAGAACAAATGAGCTCGGTAAGGTGTTCAAAAATGCCGTTTCCTGTTGCATTAATTGCTGTACGTCTCAACTGTTGCATTCTTTTACAAGACTCGTTTGAGACATGCGTTTTTTAAGACATTAAAGACAGTGCACGGTACCACGGTACGAGTACAGTACGATGATTACCGTCACACTTTTGCCGTACTACGGATGACCCAAACGCCCGTCGAAACACCGACAGTCGTCTCCTTGCACAAATTACCCTATCCGGAAATGCACCTCTCCGTCGCTCGTGTACGCAGCATTCCGTGCATGCCGACATGCGTGTGTCTCAGATGATGTCAGTCGCTCGGGAGTATCTTCGTTTCCGACAAACCTTAAACATTTCCGAGCCGCACGTTTAGGGGTATCGCCATTTATTAAATAATGGCACTAGAGAAATTCTGAAGAGTGCGTCTTGTCGAGGAACGAAATTGGCGGATATTCCTCTTTTCACCTAACTGATCGACACACTACGAAGCCCCATTCGGTAGTGCTTCGATTGTCCTCTTTATCCCCTCCCCCATTCCCCACCCAACTCTAAGTAAACTTCATCATTCCAACTAACTTCAACTAACTTCAACTCTCATCAAACCTCTCACCCACTTACCCCACACAACATGGAGCCTCTCAAAGACCCCAACACTCTTCCGTTCAACGACCCCCAACAAACACAAAAGACGGCGCTCGTGACTGGAGCGTCCTCGGGAATCGGATGGTACACCACCCTTCATCTGTACATGCATGGATGGGAGGTGTTTATGGGCGTTCGAAACTTCGACAAGGGACAGAAAGCTCTGGATGCCATCAAGGCCGAGGCACAAAACCGTCTCCGGGACAACACACTGCCGTCAACGGCCAAATTCGGCAACTTGGAACTCATTCATATCGATATGCTCGATATCAAGACTTGTGACACCGTGGCGTCTAAACTTCAATCGACACAGAAACTCGACCTGTTGATCCACAATGCCGGAATCATGGCTGTTCCACGTGAACAGTCCAAGGACGGATGGGAGGTGCAATTGCAGACCAACTACATTGCTCCTGTGGTGCTTACAGATCGCTTGTTGCTTCTGCTACAGGCTGCTCCGCACCCGAGAGTTGTCTATGTGTCCTCAATCGGCCACCACTTTGCCACGCGGCCTACCAGGCTGGACGCACCCCAGGACGGCTTTCCGGGCCTCTACTACGGGTTTGTGAGATATGGATACTCCAAAACAGCCGGTATGCAGTTCATCAACCAGTTGGGTAGAGATTACCCGAACATGCTGTCTCTTTCGGTACATCCTGGGTTTGTGATGGAAACAGACCTGTATCGGCACTGGAACAGGCTTCCTTTGGTCGGCTCGTTGTTTTATCTCGGTTTCCGGGGGTTTGGCGCGTTGTTCGGCGTCAAACAGGAAGAGGGATGCTACTCGACGCTTGTAGCCGCTCTTTCGCCGCAGCTGGAGGCCCCAAGAGACTCCGGGGAGTTTCTGTGGACCATGGGCTCCAAGGGTACTCCTAGTACCCTTGTGATGAACAAGCACTATGCTCGTGACAACTGGAACTGGACCCTTGGACAGTTGGAGAAGGCGAGGGTCAGAGTGAGGTTTTTTGACCATAAGGAGGCGCCACAAGGGTCTCAAGGGCCACAAGGAGGTACCAACTAATTAACCCTCAAGCTACGACATGGCTATACTAACGATGAGCAGTGGTATGGGGTACGATGATGTACCGTGTACAGTACTGGCACGTACTTGAACTCATACACTGAGCTGCCCACCCCGCAAACATGCTATTATTTTATTATATATTACATTTATTTTATTCCATTAATTAGTCGCATTTTACTCCCCCTTACGAAACTCGGCCTGCAGCCAAATTCGGTACATTTTGATTCGTCTCTGTCGGTTGACCATCAATCGTCGATCGGTAGCCACCTTGACCACCTCGAAATTCTCGCCGAAAATATCATGCAACTCCTGCTCGGTGAAAAAGTAGACTCGAGTGCCATCTCCTCGGATGTAAAAGTTTTCGTCCAAAAGTCGTCCCTTTTTGAACCGCAGTTGTGTCAGGTCGTATCGTCCGTAGTCTCTGAACAGGATTCGTCCTCCGGGCTTCAGGATCTTGTCCACGTTGGCCATGGCCTGTTTCCACTGTTCAGGAGCCAGCGCAGAAAAGACGAAGATCATCACCACAATATCCACCGAGTGTTCGGGGATATCTTCCGGGATCTTCCCCTCCGGATCAGCCAGATCCCATACTGATGCGCCAGCGTGCTTGGGGTCAAACTGGGTGCTTTCTCGGACGATTTCCACGGCTCTTCGGGAAAAGTCACATCCATGGATCTTGAGATCGGGGTTCTCGTTGGCTCCAAGAACAGGGAACATTGTGTTTCCAGCTCCACAGCCAACCTCAAGGATCGAGACCGGTCCAGCGTCGGGCTTGGTGGCTTCATAGAGCGCAGGGAACTCCACTCTCAGCCACTTTCGGTCCTTGAAAAAGTTCTCCTTGTTGTTCTTGTAAAAGAGATCCCAGTACCGAGCAGGGTCGGCCATGTACGCCTTTTTGTCAAACTCGGCGACGGGGTCCTCTTTTTGCTTGGCGAGCTTTTCTTCAGCCTCAACTCGCTGCTCCTCGCCCCACTCCACGTGATCCCACGCATTGTGGTCCCACACGGACTCCTCGTCCTTGAGATATCGCTGACCAAACTTGTAGGGCCGATCTCCTCGGGCTTCTCTGGACACGGACCAGTCGGGCTCGGGGGTGCCTGTTTCGGATGCAGGAGTGGAATGCACGTCTGCGGGCGACCCGTCTCTTGCGATTTCGGCGTTTGCGGCAACGTCAGACATGTTGTGGGTGTTTGGAGACGACGGTGGTGATGATGGATCCACCTGCATGAAATTCTGCCGGAAGGCTAATTTTTTTTAATTAGTCTTTGGGAGGACAGAGCGTAAGTAATCAACGTTTCTTAGTTGAGTTGGGGTCCCCAGTTAGTTGGCAGTAATTGAAGGGAAAGTATGGGGCACACACAGAAAACGTGTAACAACAACAAAGAGAAAGAAAAGATATAAAAAACATAAGAGCTATACAACAACCACCGTTGGGTACGATACATCTACTGGTACACGGGTGATCTCTTTTGTATACACGTGACTCAGAAGAATTGCCGTGAGACACGGTCTAAATCCTGTGATAAAAAACACCCTGAAAACACACATTAATCGCTTCGCTATAAAAAAAAAAGATTGCAGCACCCAGGATTCTCGTATGGTCTCCCACTACAATACTAACTAGGCTCTCTGGTGCTTGACTATGGCTGATCGGACGGGAAGCCGTATTTTCACCAGGATATGGCCGCAACCATGATTTTTCAGACGCTAGGTCTGATGTTGATGAGTACTTTCCCTCTGACGAACGGGAACCGCTCGTCCTCGCCTTCCGTGACGTCACCTGATAGTCACTCGTAAGAGAAACCTCCTGATCCCTCCGGGATCACTCGCTGACTAAGCACCCAACACCTTATGAGCAACTTGTTCTCTTACATGATTTGGGAAAGCGTTGGGGCGTGGAAACGGGCTAAAAAAGTCATGTGACCAAATAAAAAACCAAATTGTGAAAGCTGTTTTATGTGGGGTTCCAAACTGATATTTCAGGATTTGACAAGGCTATCACCAAGTTGAACACTGAGAATAAGATGGTGTAGGTATCTTTCCTGTAGCTTCTCTGGAGCATGCGTTGACGTCAGTGTGAGAAGGGCGTTCCGTATAGATAGCCAAACCTAAGTAAAAGTTGTTTCGTCCAAGTAATCCCAAGTAAATGAGTGAAAACGGGGTAGACTAACTATGGTATTATAACACGTATCAGGAAAGATGGGAATATGGAAGGTTTCTAGAATCGTCAATTAGATGATTACACACGAAACACGGTCGAATCTCTTGACGTTAAGTTTTTTTCTTTTTTTTTTATGAGTGTGACTTGTACTGCGGGTTAATTAGTCGTTGTTAGAGGGAGTGTCGGATAGTTGTACTCATACGAGTATTAGACCATAAAACACGCTCAACAACACGGGTTTAAATCAATAATACGCCCTCAATATTCACCACTGTATTTCACACTTTTTTGAGGCTGAAGTTGTACGGTACCTACGGCTATGTTAAGACAGTCAGCCTTACCAATAGACCATATACGGTAAGATGATAAGCGACAGCACTCAGACATACGGTAATAGCGCTTGAGATGAAACACTGGCTAATTAAAAGAAGTAGTCCTGAATTACTCCATCTGATTCTATTTATAGCCGTTCACTTAGCCACAATTATACGACGACGGTCCCTTCGGGCTGTGTATTTTGAAACATGGCACGTACTCGGGACCGCCATTATTTCCGACACTCTCTCCCATTTTTATCCGTTGCAGTTATTTCCGGCGAGGCGCAGGGTATGGTCCTAAAGCAGTCCCAAAGTGCCCGTTTTTGCACTAGTTTAAGCAGGGCCCAAAGTGCGGCGCTAAAAAGGGCGTTAGTTACAAGTTGAGCGTAAAACACGGCGTCCACATTTCACCGCGTTTCGTACTGGTTTGGCTTTGATTTATTGGGTCGTCCGCGGGGCTAAATAACGGTTTATAGTGTATTGCGTGGTGGTGCGTTTTTCAGCTCTTGAGGCCGTTTCGGTTTCGGCTGCTCAGGCCGCTCCAGAGTTGCTGTGAATCTTGCTGCACATGGACACGTTTCTGGAGTGCAGAATATGACCCAGTCGGTCTCTTGAGATATTATCATTGAATATTATTTCCACACAAAGAGTAGCAAGGCTATGAGTACAATGGATGGCCCGTTCAGTGCAGTGAGACATGTGACTAGTCTGGTGGAGAGAGAAAAAGGTTTAAATGACCTGTCGGATTGACATGACATGTCGAAGATCGATAAAGTCGGACGCTCGGACTTGTTCTATCGGGCTTCTATCTGATTATCGGACATACAAGGAAGCCTCCACGGTGCCTTAATTCGGATCTTGATACGATTTCTTTTTCCCCGCTCCTCCTTCCGCCACAACTGTTCAAACTTCACAGCCCCTTTAGCGTTGGGACACCAGCCTTGTGTTTAAGCAAGGTTCCAAAATAATGTCACAGTTCTGTCCCAGACTAAGGGGGAGGTACAGTAATTACAACGCACGACGCACCGTGCGCTTTCCACAGGACAATAAATCGGTAGTGAGACATCCAGGGACGATGTGTGTAATAATGACAGAGCAATCGAGCAAGTGAGTGGAGACGGACAAACTGTGACGGACACTAATACGTCATACACAAGCAGTCTCTATTGCTATTCGTTTCAGCCCCAACGTCCCTGCTTTGACTAGCTACTTGTAGACATGATTGGCGTTATCTAGTTAGCTACCGGTTTTATACTTGACCGTTAATTAGTGATAAATGCCAAGTACAGTTGTCTGCTCCCATCTCACATGGGACTCACATACGACCGATCAGACTCCGTGTTTATCGGATTTACTCCTATTTTATTATTCACCATCCCCCTTTTTTTTTCTTGTCCTCCTCCTCTCTCGCTCTCCCCTTGCTGCTCTCCTCTCAGCCAGCCCCATTTATTTTCTGCACCGCGAGCCTAAAACATCTGATGGGGGCTGAAGAGTGCATGAAGGACGCAAGTGCACAAAGCAAAAAAACCCGTATCAGGAAAATAAGCTTTGTTAAATGGTCGGCTGGTACATGACCTGAGACCCTTTCAAAAAAAAAGTTATATATACAACATAACGGCCTCGAGGTGCTCCCCATCACCAAATCCACCACCCACATCAGTCACTCCTTACAGGCCCAATGGGCAACTCCAATTCGACACTGCTCAATAGAGAGGAGGCCGAGAAGGCTCTCTTTGGCGGGGACGTTCCTTCACCGGCCCCTCCAACACTCCCCAACTCACCTGCTCTTTCTGTGGAACAACGATACGACTTCAACAACCGCCTGTCTCAATTACAACAGCTGATCGAGTCCGACTCGGCGCCAGACTCGCTCAAAAAGGTGCCTCAATTGACCAAGGACCAGCAACGCATCTTGCTGCGAAAATACATGCATCGAGAGATCTTCACCGTTCACCAAGGCCCAGCGGATCTGCCCACGACTCCAGATAACATCACTTTCAAGGAAACGTACCTGGTTCATCGAGATTACAAAAAGAGCCGTTCAAAGAGCGCCTATGTGCCTCGAACTGAGCCCCTCATTCACTCTCCTGTTGAAAACGATGATATTCAAATCATTTCCGAACGGAGACTCGAACCCAGAGACTCGGTCAGTGAAGCGTCCTTCACGTCTGTGTACTCTGAAAACGCTCCTTCCGAGAGAGATTTTGAGCCTCCGCTGAGCCCCCAACGGTCTCCTGATAAACTCGATGTGAGACCTATTGCTAGAGGAAACACGCCTATTCCTGAAGCTCTTCTTTTGGGCCATGGACGAGGACAGACCCAGAGTCCAATCCATACTCAGCAACATCATGATCACGTGGCTCATCTTCAGCATCATGATCTTCACGTCAAGCAACACTCACGAGAATCTTCCGCTGGAGATTCCCTGACAGTTCCCAAACAGCGGGGACGACGAAGAACCAAACAGCATTCTCCTGTCAAGCCCGATCTCCGTCCTCGTTCGAAATCAGACGGCCATGCTCTGGCTGCCTCAATGGTCAGACTCACTCCAGATGAACATTTACTCGCATATCCGTCTCGTGAGGCGTCTCCTGACCGATTCGACGGCTCCTGGGGCTCTCCCGTCCCCCATCAGCAGTCGCAGTTCCCTCATCAGACTCACCACCATTCGCATCTGGCCCATCAAGTGCCTCATCTTCCCCCTCCCATGGAATTTGAAAGATCTCGAGCTCGAGCCAAGGAGCTCAAGAAACCTGCCAATGACGAATTCGTTCAGCAGAGCAACAACGACGAGTCTGTTTTTGCGGAAAACATGCCCAAATCAAAAACCATGCCTTCCATGACCCTTCCTTCCATGCCTTCTCTTCCCTTGACTCTTCCCAAACGTCACTCTATGCCTGTTCAGGCCCCTAGCGCTCTGGCTTCGGACATTTTCGAGATTCCTGCAATCCCCACGTCGCCTCCAAAGGAAGAGAAACGTGAAAAGATGTCGCTGTTCAAGCGCCTGGCCCACCGACGTCGTTCAATGACAGAGGAAAAGGCTCCTCCTCCAATGCTTGTGGACGATAAAGATCTTGAGCTGACATTGACGATTCCTGCCATTCCAGTTTCGGCTCGAAAAATGACCTCGGAACCAGAGGATTCCCCCCTGGTTGCCAACCGTCTTTCTTCCATCAAGCATGCAACCACGACCCGTCCAAAGCCTCAACCAAGAGCCAAAAGCATGTACGTGCCGCGAGAAACCCCCGTGGAGGCACCCGAAGGAACATACCCGTTCCAGGCAAGAGGAAACGAACTCTCCAGACACATCAACACGCTTTCCGATGAACCGTGGAGTTTGACCAACGTGCCTCAACTGTCTCCTGAACGTCTCTTCAGTCTCCCTCGACGAACCGATACTGCTGGCAGTTTGGGTTCCTCGTCCGAGGTGTCAGCGTCGTCGTCTTCGTACGCTCCTGCCGAAGAACTGCAACGAACAAACACGGTTACGTATGGAAACCACATTTTGGACGCGGGTATTCCTCCAAAGGTCCCTACTCATCGATCGCTGACTCTCATGTCTCAGAGCAGTAGTGGAACTTCTTCAGACGACTATTTCAGCGTTGGTTCTCGATCTCCTGAACAAACCCACGCATCTCTACCTCTGCAATCGCCTCAGGCCCATTCTACAGACATTTACACTCGAAAATGCTCTTACCGACGTCCCAAGCTTCAAACGAGAAAAACCGCGCCTGCTAAAAGCACCGTTTCAACCGTTGCTGAAGTCGAAACGCCTCCAATCTCACCCGAGGACGATTTGTCGTACGAACAGGAAATTGAAGAGGAGATTGCCGCTCGTCAGTTTATGCTGGGAGGCTACAAAAAGTCGTCCACCAAGCTCCAGGTTGTCAACTGGCAAAAGGATGCCTTTATGAACTCCTCCACCACTCTGGGAGACTTGTCCTCTCATGTCACGGCAGAGAGTTCTTCTCCTCCGTCAGTTCCTCCTCCCATGCCGTTCATGTCGAATGATACACATTTTGGCCGGGAGTCGAAGCATGTGCCTCACGTGACCGGCCATGCTTCTCACGTGACTTCGTCCATCCCCCGCAAGTACCACAAAAAGGGTGGATCTGACGCCTTTTCTTTCGAAGAAGAGCACAACACTTCTTCTTCTTCTTCTTCTCACGTGACCCCCGCCCAACAAACGTATCTCGATCTCATCAACAATGACGACATGTGGGCCGATCAGGGCAACGATTACTTCAATTTCGCCTAGTTGATCTAGTATTTATATAGCATTTGCATAAGACAATATTACTTTAAAACTGTGCCTCTGTAGTTGTAGACGGTGTAACAGTTCGGTAACGAGAGATGATGGAGAAAATCTGAAGAGTGTGTTTTATTCGCAGTGAAAGGGTTGTACTTGAGGTGGCTTTAGTGTGTTGTTTCGTAGTTGTTGGTTGTGTTTTAGAAGAGTGTCTTTTGAGGTCCATCAGCACCCAAGACATAGGCTACAGCTCGACAACCAGAAACGACGACGGAAATCTGAAGAGTGCAATTTGTTCGAAATGTTGCCATTAGTATTGGATCTGATTTTCTCCTTTTGTTCCCATACAACAACAGCGTCTTTTTAGCATGTTGTCGTGC
Organism: Yarrowia hollandica; assembly: GCA_900519065.1. Classification (NCBI taxonomy): domain Eukaryota; kingdom Fungi; phylum Ascomycota; class Dipodascomycetes; order Dipodascales; genus Yarrowia; species Yarrowia hollandica. Next base: position 1,452,741 of record ULGV01000003.1, on the reverse strand, counting down.
TAGCGTTCAGCCGTAAAACGATACCCCTACCGTAGTTTGACAACCGCTCGTGATACCGGAAATTCAAGTACATTATCCTCCTCTACACTCACTCTACAAGATCAATCTAATATATATTGTTACATGCTGTTTTTTGTCCATAAATAAGGGTGGTCACTCACATCCAATTACGCAGCAAGATGGGGAGGAAGCAGAAAGTTGGGGATGGAGTTTTTGATGAAGTAGGTATGCTCGCAGTTTTCGCACTTCATGGTGCCCTCAACAATGCAAGTCTCGATGAGCAGCGTGTGCAGCTCCTGGAGTAGTCTCTGGTTGCCCTCAGCAAAGGGTTCGTCAATCTCGGGCTTGACTTCTGGCAGAGCCTCGTTTCCAAGCTGGGTTAGTGAGAGAATGGAGAAAAGACCAAGTGTGGCCAAACTTCGTATAAGGGCATTTAACGAAGCACAAGTAGTTCGGACTGAACAGTATCTCCATAGTCGAATTTCAGGAGAACATGATCCCCGTAATGACGATTCTGATATTGACTAGAAGTGTATCCTCCACAGTAAAAACTGGATAAACCAGAAACGTCCCAACCCCATGAAAAAGCAGTTGAAACGTCCCCAACTTGTCTGTGTCGGTATCGTTTGATCATCCTCGTCCTCGTCTTGATTCATGTTTCGTCTTGATTCATATTTCGTCTTGATTCATATTTCGTCTTGATTCATGTTTCGTCTTGATTCATGTTCATCTCCGTGTTCACCCCAAACTCCATCATTCTGACAACCCCAAATCCCCATACTCACATCTCCAGCGACCTTGACAAGCGCAGCCCAATCTATTCGCTCCAGCATGCTGACGAGAAACTCGGGATCGAACTCGGCCTCCTGCTGGACCATTTCCAGAGCGGAAAAGGTGAGGGGGAAGGCCTTTCCGGACGAAACGCACTGTTTGGACGCACACTGGACGAAATTGCTGGTCAGAAATTTCATTTTTGGTAGATGATTTAGTGTCGCTATCAGAAGCTATGCATCTCTTTGGAAAATTGGCCAAAATAATTTCTGCCCTAACCCCGAACTGGGAGGTTTGTTATTAAGCAGTGGATGGGGAGTGAAGCGCGAGAATATTGAAACGAGAATAACTTTATAATGAGGAAAGAAAACAGTGGGGTTTCTGGCCTCTTTTTGATGGTAAAAATCTCCTCTCTCTTACTATCAAGAGAAATTGCTGAAATATAGAATATTGGCCATTTTGAACGTAAAGTGAAGCAAAAAGAGACGGAAACCTGCATTCCTCATAACATACCTCGCTTATAACATCATTTCTTCTCTCCGTTATCCGATTTTCCACATCCCACTAGATGCTACAACCCCATCTCTGGATACACCTACGTGCACCAAATGAATTCATTTCGGTACTGGGCAAACCTTATTGGGCAACCCTAACAGGCTAATTACCCGGTAGAAAGTATTTGAAAAAAAAGCGTCAGATTTGGACCTACTTCTCTCCACTCCACTTATCGTGGAGGAGGAAAGGAGGAGAAGGACACGATGGCGTGTGTTGGTGGTGTGGTGTGTATCACGTGACATACTCCACGCCATCAGCCCACGCTTTTGGCCTCACCCCCTTTCAAGGTGCCAATCTACACGACTGGTTGGCACCTGTTGTTCCTACAACTAAAGGTATGTGTTGACTTTACCGACTCCCCCAGACGCGTTCGAAAGATGATGCAAAGTAGGGTGAGAAGGCATTTCCCTTCGTTGATTATATTCCTAATCCTCTAAGAAGCACTGACGATTGTTACACAAAGCGTGCGGTTGCTGTTTCAGCTCCAGTCTGTTCTTTACTAACCCAGGTACGTTTGCAGAGCTCTCTATCTCGTTTAAGGATGAAAAACTTCTGTCAATCCCCTGAACTGGATTCCGCAATCAATTATAGGTTTCCAGGATATGACGATTCGTGTCGCCTGATTCCAAGTGCTTTAACCACTTGTGTTAGTCTTCCTTACTAACCTAGCCATTATAGATAACACTGTGACGATAGACGTGATGCGAGTAATGTTGTAGAAGCTGTACCATTGACAATCTCTCTGTAACAACTTGTCCTGTACTGGCAGGTAACGTCTCTGTATCTCATAACCACACCTTGGAGGTTGAACCTTTATATATAAGTACAACGGTGCGACACACACCAACACCAGAGACACCAACCAACTGATAGCTGTACCGGTACAGTACGACGGCTGCACAGACTCTCAAACACCAACATGCAATTCATCTATGTCCTTCATTTCGGCACACCTCCTAAACCCGCTTAATGTCCCACTTGATATCGGTGACAGAAACCTCCTCGCTGTTCTTCTCGTCGTAATCGAACCATTCGCCCTCGGTCAAATCCATCTCCTTGAAAACGGTGCCGGACTCGCCCTTGCACTGGAAATCGCCATCGGCCCGGAACTCCTTGAGCTCCAGACCTCGACAATCGATCTGCAGAATCTCGGCAGGCTTGGAATCCTCGGCTCCTAAAGTCTTGCCGGTCTCGGTCAATGAAGCCGAAGATTCTCGCTTGCAGAATCGACACTTGAAGACAAAGTTGGCATCGCCTCGACTGCCACTGATATCCGTCTTGTGCTGGGCGTCCATGGTCACCCAGTTCTCGTGCACCTCATGGCACGAGTTGCACTCGATTTTGAAACTGAACTCGTAGGGAAGAGTGGGGCCCAGCTCGGTCACGCCCTGCAGCTCGGCTGACAGAAAAAGTCCAAACATGCTGTTGTTGATGGAGATGATTTGGACGTCTGGAAACGATGAATTTCGTCACTACTGTAGCAAGTCGTGCGTTAAACTTTATTCTAAACAGAAGAAAGTGAAGGATTTCGACACGCCAAAACGGATTCAATAACGGAGGTAGAAGGCTGGATTTAGGAAGGAACACTTTTACAGGATCATAAAAGAGACTGTCGAATTTTCAACCCAATCCACAATCTCAAAGACCATATTGAATGATGCTCCAAACGCTGAGGTCATGAGAACCTTATTTGCGTTAAGGTTTGGATGATTTGAAGAGAACCGAGAAATTTGAGAAATTTCCTCTGGAGTGTTCTAGCCTGTACCGAAATTCTTAGTTCATGGTCTCAAAATGATCCCTTTGTTCTTCTGGTTCTTTTGGAACCATATGTGGTCAGATTGAGCTATTAATTGGTGTCATTTAACAGTATACTGTAAAAACAGCAAATCCACCTTAGCTACGAAGAATCTTTAAATAATGGTAGTCATCTTAAGATTAGCAAAAGTAACACAAGTACCATCAATTATCGTCATAAACGATCGAATACATCCAATGACAATATCACAATAATTCTTGAATGTAATGTACCACTTTCACCACTCCCTAACCCTGATTATATAATCACCGCTTACTAATTTTGTTTTTTTCCAGTTGATTACATAATCACCGCTTACTAACTTTGTTTTTTCCAGCTTCATTTCTTTAAAAAATTCATAATCACATAATTCTCCTTTTCTGATGTCAACTACCTGCCACCATTTTGTTAGGCTGTGGCTCATCCCCGGTCCTACGTGCTGCCCTAACCCTGTGAAATTTCAACCGCCAAAAGTTTGCACTGCAGACCTTACACGCCATACCGCCAACGCAACCAGACACAAAATGATTCGGGCGTTTTCGACCAAAAGCACGGCGTGGAACGCAGCCAAGGAGGCCGTCGTGGAGGCCTCGGGCAAAAAGGCCGGCCGGTTGACTGCCGAGACCAGAGCCAATATTTCCGGAGGAATGATTCTGTCTCGAATCCCCATTGTCACCTCGGAGCCCACTCCCTTTGCCAAGCAGTACTACCAGTACATGGACAGTCTCAAGCGACGGATGATGTGGACCTTCCCTTCGTTTCTGTATTTCAAGCGAGGTACTCTTGCTGAGCGAAAGTACCGAGAGCTCAACAAGCTGCCTACCCAGGCTCGAGATGGAGTTGTGTACCCTGAGGGTATTCCTGATGTGGTGAATGCTCGAGAGCGGGCTGTGGCCCAGAAGATTGCCGTGCCCACCAAGGACAAGGAGGGTTCTCGAGGTGCCAAAAAGAGCGGAGAGGAGGGCGAGGAGGACGTGATCAAGCCCAACTCTCGGGAGACGGAGGCCGATCGACAGAACAATGTCAAGTCGCTGGAGCGGAAGCTGGACCGGACCTTGTATCTGCTGGCGCAGACGCAGAACGGCTGGCGGTTCCCCTCGGTGGTGGTCAACGAGAAGGAGACCATTGACGAGGCTGCCAAGCGAGGCATTCACGAGCTGGGTGGACCCAACATGAACATCTGGAACGTGTCGCACACACCCGCTGGCTTTTTCAAGAACGGCGACAAGCGAGAGTTCTACGTCAAGTCGCACATTGTGCAGGGCCAGTTCAAGCCCAGCCAGAACGTCAAGGACTTTGCCTGGCTCACCAAGGAGGAGATCAAGGACAAGGTCGACGACAAGTACTACCAGCAGCTGCATCCTCTGCTCAACTCCGTTTAGCGCACTGCCGCAAAAGACTAATGTATATATCTGTATATAGGGGGATGAATTGATGATTGAGTGGGTGTGTTGTAGATGAGTAATAATGTGTGAGGTAGGTGTACCAGGTCAACTGGGTCTGCTGTATCTACAGTATCTACTGAATTGTCGTACGCTCAGCTCGTAGATGCTGCTGTCGCTTTACAAACGCAGAGAAATCACAAAATAGATACTCTTGATCTGTCAGAATTCCATCTTATCCGTAAAATTGGCCCCGACGGAAACTGCGGCTTGGTGACAACAACCATCACGTGGTCGTTTGAGATGGTAGATCCTGTGCCGCAGCGAAACTGTCACAGTCGGCGAAACTGCCCCAGTGCAATTGTCACTGCCACAGTGCAATTGTCACATTGAACCTGTGGTAGAGTCGGTGACAGAACTCACAAGCTCGTTCAATCACCTCCCCATATCCCCATACCCCATACACCCCAAAGACACGTTTCAGCGGCCATACGGCGACCTTTAAAGCGTCAATGTTTCTGTGCACATGTGGAGTTGTGAGAAAGTGAGTTGTAACAAGTTACTGTAACATGTAAAGTGGCGTTTGGATGTTGTTATTTATACTCAAGAGTCTTGACCTGTCAGATTGACTCGTCGGATTGACTCGTCAGAAGACATACCGGAATCCCAGAAGCATACTACAAAAAAACACCCTTCCATAACCCTCAGAGAAAATGCCACTCTTGGGATTTTATCCCGTTTTTTCTTTCTCTACATTTTCCTGTGTTTTTGTGTCCATACGCTCAGTTTTTACCTCCTCATTTACTGGTAGCTACTCCATCTACTGCTTCTCGTTTCCCGTACGACAATATAATACATTCCTACCATATATACAACCATGCAACAGCTCCGTCTTTTTAATACCCACTAGGCCGATTACCTCCGCTGGTAATGACATTCAAGCCGGAAACGTCCCCTGAGAAGGCTAGGTTATACTTGACCGGGCTCCATGCCACCACAGGAAGACCGGACCATCGAGGTCGAGAAACGGCATGCACGAAATCTCCAGTGGCCACATGAACGATATCCACGGGGATCTCGTTGTTGTCGTATCCAACGGCGATGTAATCGCCATCATGCGAAAAGTCCAGCGACACGACTGGCTGATCGTGTTTAGACAGTGTCTTGACACACACCAGTTCGCGAGTATCCCATAAAGAAACAATACCCTCGTTTCCGCCCACGGCAATGTACCGTCCCTGGGGGTCTGGTTTGACGCAGTTGGCGGCTGTAGTGTGTCCTGTGAGCTGGAACAGGAGAGCCACGTTGGGTGTGCTGAGAGGTAGGGGAGAAGAGGTCACCTTTTGCACTTCTTCGGAAGAAGCGGCATTTTGCAACTGCAGTTTTAGCAGCTTGACCACTCCCGTTCCCAGTGTAATGGCCATTACAGAGGTCGTGTTGGTCCACGTGGCGGCAAAAATCTCGTATGGCGACTCCTTGTAAGCAGCTATAGGTGCTCCTAGAGCCTGGGCCTGTCCAATGGCGACTCTTGGGGCTGCTCTTGCTCGCTGGGACTCTTTGGGGCCTGTGGGACGAGTATCCGCCACTTCTCCAGTGAAGCGAGGCTCGTACCACAACATGACATTGTCTCGTCTAAGCACGGAAATGTACTTTCCACACGGTGACCACCAACAGGCCAGGTTATCTGCTCCAGTGGCCACAGACGCAAGCAGCGTTTTTGTTTTTGTGTCCCACACCTTGAGAGTTCCGTCCATACTGCACGTGGCCAGTTGGTCAGGAGAGATGGGTGACCATGCCAGACCAACTACAGCCTTGCTGGACTTGTTGGAAGAGTAGAGAATTTCCGTCGACGTGTTGACCTCGGTTTTGCCGCTGATCCACACCCGGATTCGCGCGTCGCTGTACGCCACTGCAATTCGTGTACCTGTGCTGTTCCAGGCAATGTTTTTGATTGACGAAGAGGACGAAGAAGAAGAGGACGAAGAAGAGCCCTGCTTGGAATCTTTCTCCTGGTAGGCCACCACCGCCTGGTTCTTGAAGTACGACTTGGCCGCGTCCACAGGAAGTGATTGCTGGGTGTTGATTGGTCGGTTGCTCATGTGGGGGTGTACGATACGAGTGCCGGTACCGTACTTTGTTGGTTCACATCACCACATGTTGGAGATGAACTTTATTGGAAGGTGAGGGTGGAAATGCGAGGGAGTGCAGAACGGGAGATATTTGTAAGGGCGCCAGTCGGGGTGGTCACGTGATGTTGATTGTTGTCGGATTTTGGGTGATCGGGTGAAGTTTTGCAGAAATTGAGGGTCTGGAAGTATGGGTTGTAGAGTCCTCTATTTCTCCAGTTTTCAACTATCAAAGTTGAGTAATAATGTACGTCAATTACTGAGAGAGCATGTGTACTTTGCCATACCAACAACCCCCCTGAAACCCCAACAAAAGAAGAATTCTACAAAGTGCATCATTCTCAGTGTGACGACAGTAACAAAATGCACTCTTCAGATTTTCCATTGCTTCTCTCCTCACAGAATTATATACCCCCCTCTTTGTCATCTTCAAGGCTTCCCCAGAGGTCCAACCGAAAATCCAAAAGCACCCTCTTCATCCTCTCGCCATTCTCTACAAAATGCACTCTTTGGAGTCAAGAATCTGTTCTCTCATCTCTTGTCTCAATACACTAACTCCCTACTATGTCTCTATACACAATCTATTTATACATTAATGCTCAATTTTCTGCTTGGTCACCACCTACTGCTGGGGAGGAAAGCCGCCCATGGAGGGAATACCGTTGGGGAAGAGAGCTGCAAGAGCAGCATTGGCATCCATCTGGGCAGCATTGGCCTGCTGAGGAGGAGCAGGAGATCTAATACCAACAGGTGTGTGGTTTGCGTTTCCTCCGTATCCTCCTCCACCACCGTATCCGCCCCGGTCTCCTCCATAGCCTCCTCCTCGGTCTCCTCCATAGCCTCCTCGGCCTCCGTCTCGGCCTCCGTCTCGATCGAAACCTCCTCCACCACCACCTCCGTCTCGGTCAGGGAAAGAAGATCGGGGTCCGTTTCGGCCTCCAGCGTTGGTAGGCATCCGCTTGGACTTGGCCTTGGAAGACACTCCCGTGCCAACCTCGATATCGGGCTCTTCAATGCACATTCCAGGCGTCACAGGCACTCCTCCAGTTCCTCCGTAGGGAGCAGAAACCACCCACTTGAGATCAGCCTCGGTCAGAGTACCAATGGGGATGATGGAGATGCCCGTCTGGTAGTTGGAGCAGTCTCGGGGTCCAAAACCAACACCCCATCGAGCTCGAAGAGTGATGGAGCCCTGCGAGTTGAGTCGAGTGAAGTTCTGAAGAACAGCCTCGGCCTCGGCTCGAGTGTACATTTTGCAAAAGGCGTGTTTTCGCTCTCTGTGCATCACCAACGACTGGGTTCGACCGTAAGGACGGAGAATCGAAAGCAGCTCCTCGTTGGTAGTAGACATGGTAACACCTCCAATGAAGATGGTTCGAGAAAGCACCTTGATTGTTCCCTGAGGAAGCGAGTTATCGTAGGTGACCTTCTTTTCCGTGGGCGGAGGAGCATCATCTTCAAACGTGTCTGTTCCAGGAGGTTGTCTGTTCTGGTTTCGTCCTCCTCGTCCCTCTCCTCGTCCAAAACTGCCATCTCGGCCGTATCCGTCTCCAGACCGGTCTCTGTAGTTTCTGTCTCGTCCGAAATCCCGATCTCGGGGATCTCTGTCTCGAGGGTCTCTGTCTCGGAAGTTGTCTCGTCCACGGTCCCGGAAGTTGTCTCGAGGATCACGGTTGTCTCGAGAAGGCAGGTTCCAGGCCTGAGACACGTCCTGGCCGCCTCCAGGTGCTCCTCCAGCAGCAGCTCCCGACTGAGCCATGATCATCTTGAGCACGTCGGCAGCAGCGTTGGGGTTGGCGGCAGCAGGTGCGGTGGGAGCAGCAGGTGCGCCTCCGGCAGCTCCAGCAGAGTTCATGCTCGCCAGAGCCTGCAGAATCGAAGCTGTATCTGTAGGAACGGGGTTTGCAGGAGCAGCGGGGGCGGCAGGTGCAACTCCGCCCAGAACAGCAGCAAGAGCAGCGGCAGCATTGGCTCCTCCAGCTGCTCCAGCTCCTCCAGAAGTGGCTCCAGTCACAGGAGGCTGACCTTGACTAATCAGATCGAGCAACTGGGAAGGAGGAGACGCGTCGGGGGTTCTGGAGGCGCTGAAAAAGCCCCGCATTCGCTGCATGGAGTCAGGGGGGAACGTGCCGGCCTTCTGCCAAATCTCCACCAGCTTGTCCAGCTTGTCTCGAGTGTCGTCTGACGACGTATGGTCCACACACTCTCGAGCAGCTTGCTCGACAAACTCGGAGATTCGAAACAGACCCTTGGCATAGGAGCCATCGGGGGCCTGGGGGTTGAGAGCATGGCCAATTTTTTTGTTCTCCTCCTGGTACGCTCGAGCAACGGCGTCCAAAACATACATGGCTCCCAGCTTGTGACTGAGAGGGGTCTTGCTGAGATGTCGCTCCAGGATGGGAATCAGGGTGGATTCCATCTGAGTTAGTATATACGATACGGCTGGCGTTACGTGTTATGCCAGTTGGGTTACGCGGTGGAAAGGAAGGGTGGAAATCGAATCAAACCAAACAAAGGTATTACCAACGAAATGAAATGAAATGAATAAACCAAGGATAAACCAAATGAATAAAAAAAACATCTTGTATTTGGCTCATGGAAATAAGAGCTCGGACGGCTCTTTTAAGCACATACTGGAGTGCCAACGGCTTATAATGAAGTCATAGGGGTATCATCTTTACTGCTAACTCCTCGGATATTTGAATTGTCTTCAATATCCAGGGGCTCCTCCACTCCATACGTATAACCATACTGATCCATACATGTAAATCACAAAAACATGTTATACTCACATCAACGTTCTTCATGGCCAACTCTCGGATTCCGTTAATCTTGGAACCCGACACTCCGGGCGCCTTGGCCACCAACATGGATGCCAAAAGCGCCTCGAATTCAGTTTCCACTGCCGACGACATTTCTGTTTGGTCTGTCAAAAGTTGTGTCTGTGTGTGTTTTTCTCTTGCTTGTCTGTGCTTCGCGAACAAATACTGTACTACAATAATACCACTTGATACGATACGAGTACGGTGTGTTTTTTTGTGTCGGATGAGTGCGTGTGTTTTTCGGGATTCGAAAGTCGCGTTGCTGTTGTCGTAGTTGTCGTTGAAGGAAGAAGGGTCGTAGGTGGCCAAATTATGATACTATATTTTAACCTCGGTTACCCGGCCTAGACAATGGCTCGGTTACAACGAATAAAGTTTGATTTGAACTCTCGACTTGCTGTGTGGAATGTTTACTAGACAGGTCAGAAACATGCCCCATCATCGCCTCTGTCGTTGTATTTTGAGGCGTGTAATGTGTCTTTTTTGTCTCTATGTTTCTTGCATCACCTGACCGTCATTTCCACCAACACGAAACGCTTAATGGACAAGAAAAGTGCAACCAAAAATACGACGAAACATGACCCTATAAACGCTATTAACGCTATAAAAGTGACATCATCGAGCCAGGACACAGGACGCCTGTAAAAGTACGAGGTGGCAAAAAAGACGATGCAAATAGAAACAACCAACCGCCTCGCGATTGGTAAAAAAAGATTACAGCACCCAGGATTCTCGTATGGTCTCCCACTACAATACTAACTAGGCTCTCTGGTGCTTGACTATGGCTGATCGGACGGGAAGCCGTATTTTCACCAGGATATGGCCGTAACCAATCTGCGCCGACCCGGAATCGAACCGGGGGCCCATCGATGGCAACGATGGATTTTACCACTAAACCATCGGCGCGGTGAAATTTGGGCCATTTTGCGTCTGCTGACTAATAGTTTTGATTAGTCAGCAAAATGTATTTGATGATAACTACAGCCTATTGTACGATACTTCTTTCTCTCATATTATATTAATACTCTATATCTATCTACTCCTTGAACTCGACGTTTCGGGGGTCCTTGAGAGCGTGCTTGATGTACTTTGTGTGTCGTCCTCGAGCAAACAGAGACAGGTCGGAGGCATTGTAAAAGTCGACTGAAGTATAGGCCAGAGATCGGCCCATGTTGTCCAGCACACAGTCCATGATGATCTCGTTGCCAATCTTGCCTCCGGAACCAATGTATGACACGTTGATGTCAGTAGAGACTCCTGTAGCAAAGGCGCCAGAGGAAGCGACAGCCATGGAGCCTCCCAGATCCACCAGCGACGCAATTGTACCTCCGTGGAGAATCTGCAGGCGGTTGGTGTGTTCCTTGGCTACCGTCATGCCCAGGCGCACCTTTCCTCGTTCAGCCGAGTCGATAGAGAGCTGTGTTAGGGTGGTGGGTGGTGGGCTTCAAATGGGCACAAGCGGCACAAACGGCACAAACGGCACAAACGGCACAAACGGCACAAATGAGACACATGGTTACGTGTCCTTTCAATTGATGTGACGTGTCCTCAACATTCTGTGCACTTGACCCATGGACATCCGAAAACTAGCCGATACTCACCTGGGACAAAAGAGTGGGTTCCAGACCACTGAGTTTGATAAAGTCGGCCCAGACCTGTGTTAGAAATGGTAGATAAGACGGTTGACACTACTGGCGACGCCGTTACTCACGCTTCGGACGTGTTTGAGAACCTGGGTGTGGGACATGATGGTTATGTGGGGAAGTTTGACTTGCATGCATGTTGACGATGAAGGTTGGAGGTGAGTGGGTTTCAACAGGAACAACAGAGCAACACAGTGTAGTGGAGAATTTATAGTGGTGGGCTGAGAAGTTAGTGTGATAAGAATTATTACAGGAATGTAGTTAAATAGATTTCCAAAATCCCCAGGCTCTTCCTGTTTTGAAATTGGCCATCTTCTTAAACATCTTTACTTGAGGTTCTTGTTTTAAACTCAACAATACCCAACTAAAGAGTGCTAACTGAGACACTATCAACCTCCTTACAACTTCACCAGCAAAACCCCTATAGAGAAGACAAAGCCTCCATTGGATTACTAGTCATTGGCATACTGCCACTCCACAGTCTATTCTCCCCCAGCCCCACCACAATACCAAATTAACTCCCCTCCTTGAATCTCCACCACCGCCTCAGCTAAGCCTATTTCAAAAGAATCTGCAGAATAAAGCCAACCTGCATATTGATTTCCAATCATCCATAGATCTCTCAAGACAACTTATACACCAGTACAACACCATGTCAGACATCTGGGACGACGAAGAGGTGCGCGAAACACCAAGTGAAGTCACGCGAGTGCAACGAGACCACTCGCAGGCCGGATATCTTGCTGGAGTCACAAAGGCCAAAGACGAGAGTCTACAGGAAGGATTCAACGCCGGGTACCCTAACGGAGGACACCTGGGGCTGTCTATCGGACGGATCCTGGGCTTTCTCCAGGGCAAGGGTTTGGTTGAGGAGGAAAAGCAGGCCAGACGAGAGCTCAGCAGCACGAGGATTTTCGATAGGCAGTATTGGACTACGGACGCTGCTCCAAAGTACGAGGGTGTTCATCCTTTGGTGAAGGAGTGGGAGGAGAAGGTAGGGCTCAGTAAGCGTACTCCGTGATCGTACTCAGTGAGCGTAGTGAGCTGAGTAAGCGAGCTGAGTGAGCAGGTGACTGGATCATGGATGGTTGAACTGTCATGTGTCTACCTATGTTCTACCACAGGACGATACTATCAGATCTACAATGGTCCAAGTACGAGTACGTACCGTACCAGCATGGTCCTTATAAGAGACTGTAAAGTAGTATCTGATGTGCCCAAAAAAACATTTAAATAATATATTTATAACATGGAGAGAGTGTGTATCCAAGCCGTGTGTACATACCCCAACTAAACGCTCTATTTTCTCGACTAAACGTCCCGCTTTTCTCAACTATTATACTCACCATTCCTCCCAACTACTTAGACTCGCACTCTCTTTTCTCACCCTCCTTCCCTCCTCAAACTCTATCACCATGCATGAAATTTCAGCTGTGAATATCTCTTTCGAACCCGCAAAAACCCCGCCCCGCACAGCATGAAGAAACTGAGGGTGCTACAGCCGCACAGCCTGGGCAAGCGGATAGCCGCCATCGGGATCAGTGGAACCCTAGCCCAGCAGCAGCAGCGCATCGACCACGGTGAGCAGTACGCCAACGAGCTGTTGCGCACGCGACTAAAAGATTTTTCCAGACCCTCGGGCACAGACACGTTTTTTGGAGGCGTGTCCAAGGAGACGCGGTTCATCGACACGTACACAGACGCTTTGCGGCAGTCGTCTCTGACCCTGTTGTTTGAGTGTCCTGTTGAATGGAAGCTTCAGAACGACGACATGGACCCTGGAGAGGACCAGGCTGGCCGCTGGAGAGCTCATCTGGCCGAGTTACATGATTGGGTGGATGGCGACGAGCTCAACGAGGTGTCGGAAACACTGGAGTCCAAACTGCATACCAAACAAACGACCCAGGTGGTACAAAAGTCGCTATTTGCCGGCACTCTTAAATGCATAGAATACGACGATCCGGCACAGCGGAGTTCGTGGACCGAAGGAAATCTGGTGAATCGAGACGATTCCATGGCTCTGAGAGTGCAGAGAAACCCGCTGTCGATTATTGCGCTGTTTCTGGGCCCCGGGTGGTCCATGGATCAGGCGTCAGCATTGTTTTCAAAGAAGCCACATTTGCCCGTCACAGGCGCTGTCATGGGTCCTCAGTGGAACAAGCATTTGCAAGAGGCGTCCACGTTTTTGACCAGCGAAGAAGATACCCAGTTTCGAGGCCAGGCTGGAGAGTTGGCCAATCTCTTGCGACGGCTGAGTCATTATGGACTGGTTCACAGCTCGGAAGGACTGGCGAATAGTCTGTACCTTTTAAGACCGGCGCCAGCCAAGGTGAAAAGGACGAAAAAGAAGAAGAGATTCTAAAGGATGGAAGGTGGAGGAGGATAGAGGACAGGAAAAAAGTGCTGCAGCACCAATAGCATTGTATATAGTATAGGAGGGTAATAGACGGCGATGTTTGACTTGAGCGGAGTGTACTTCTTTTTTGCCAACTAAAGCTTAACTAAATAAAATCTGCTGAACGGGGTAAAAGTGGCGATGTCTCGTTTTCTTAGTATGAAAGGGGGTGTTTTTTTGTTTTGTTTTTTTTTTGTTTTTTTTTTTTTGGGGGGGGGGGTTATAATTAATACACTGTTATTTACTCTGTGGAGCTGAAACGTGCGTAAATTGCAACGCTGAACGTTTCTGGTGTCTGTTGATGCTGAATGTAGTACAATAATTTGATGTTGTTCATTAGCTAGCTAGTCATTTACTTGGTTACTTGAAGAAGGCCTCAACTCGTGCCTGAATAACAGCCAGCTCTGCAGGCTTGGAGGACTGAGAAGCCATCAGGTAGAGCACGTTTCCAAGAACTCGAGCATGGACATTCCAGTCATCGGCTCCCTGGCCCTTGGCAAGATGCTGTTGCAACTCCACCGAAGCTGTGGAAGCGTAGCCTCCTCCAGACTCATCTTTGAAGGTGATGGCAAGAACAGAGCCAATAGCAAAGGCTCCAGAGACCTTGGGGGAAGCGGAGACCTGATTAAGCAGGTTCTCGGACCAGCACGACCACGTTTCNTTTTTTTTTTTTTTTTTTTTTTTTTTTTTTTTTTTTTTGGGGGGGGGGGTTATAATTAATACACTGTTATTTACTCTGTGGAGCTGAAACGTGCGTAAATTGCAACGCTGAACGTTTCTGGTGTCTGTTGATGCTGAATGTAGTACAATAATTTGATGTTGTTCATTAGCTAGCTAGTCATTTACTTGGTTACTTGAAGAAGGCCTCAACTCGTGCCTGAATAACAGCCAGCTCTGCAGGCTTGGAGGACTGAGAAGCCATCAGGTAGAGCACGTTTCCAAGAACTCGAGCATGGACATTCCAGTCATCGGCTCCCTGGCCCTTGGCAAGATGCTGTTGCAACTCCACCGAAGCTGTGGAAGCGTAGCCTCCTCCAGACTCATCTTTGAAGGTGATGGCAAGAACAGAGCCAATAGCAAAGGCTCCAGAGACCTTGGGGGAAGCGGAGACCTGATTAAGCAGGTTCTCGGACCAGCACGACCACGTTTCCGTCTCCTTGGTGCTGTTCCAGTCTTGTTTGAAGGGGGCCCAGGGTCCATTGGTATCCTTCTCCATGGCCGTGAGTCGACCCAGCGTATTGAGAGCTACAGAGCAGCCAATGGGATGAGCAGTGTACGAGTGTCCATGGAGCAGAGCGTCGGCCTTGGAGTCGCTCAGGAACGAGTTGTAGATGGACTCGGAGGCCAGAGTGACAGACATGGGAAGAATACCTCCGGTGAGGATCTTGGCATGGACGGAAATGTCAGGGTACACCTGCAGAAGTTGGGCGGCAGTGAAGGTGCCAAGTCGGTACAGACCGGTGAACACCTCGTCGTAGATGACAGGAAGTCCAGACCAGGCTCCATCTTCTTCACTGAGGGTGTCCTTGAAAATGGAGGAGTTTCGAGCAACGTCAACCAGAGCTCGTTGGAACTCGGGATCGACCAGATTCATTCCTCCGGCTCCCAGAATCACAGGCTCCATCATGACAGCTCCGAATTCTCGTCCAGAGTCCAACAATCGCTTAACTTCCTTCTCAATGTACTCTCGGTACTTTTTGTTGTTTCTGACGGCAAAAACCTCCGTCAGAGAATCAAACGTCTGCTCACAGCATCCCAGCTCGCTCTGAAGAGACTCGGGAACAGAAACGGTCCACTTTCCATCACGCATAGCAACAGTAGGATAGTCCAGCCAATGGCCTCGTCCAGTATACCAGGGCACCTTTTCATTGTAAATGGAAGGCTCAGACATGTCCAAACAGCCAATGGTATCTCCATGGTAAGAGCCCTTGAGTCCGAGGATGCCAAGCTCTCTTGGCTTGGAAGAATCGCTCTTGTTACGCTTGATATACGCATTGAGAGCCATCTTGACAGCCACTTCTGTTCCAGTGGATCCGTTGTCGGTATAGAAACATTTGGACAGTCGGGGGTTCTTGGAGTGCTCGAGAATGGTCTCGGCGAGTTTGACGGCGGGTTCGTGGGCAGTGTTGGCAAAGATGACATGTCCGTACCTTCCGGCAGCATAAGCAGCAGTCTGGGCCAGTTGGTGGTCTCCATGTCCCAGAGACTGGGTCCACCAAGAGGCACTTCCGTCGAATGAGGGGCGCAGCATGTCGTCGCTGTTGGGCTTGGCAGTAGCGAAAAAGTCTCCATGGGCAGAATCAATTGTAGTAATAGTATCTCTGGTGATTTCACGGTGTTGAGAAAACGGATACCAGACGGAACTGAGAGCTCGTTCGGGGATAGAGTCCAGAGTGGAGACTCGTTTGGCGTGGTTTGTATCAATCACGTCCTGCACCTGTCCAAACACTCCAGAGTCCGTCAATCGAAAGTAGTAATTGTCCATCATTTCCAGCTCATCTCGGGCATCAGTCTCCAGCCCTCTGGGCTCAGGCAACGAGCACGGAATGGGAATCACCTGGGTTTCGCTCAAAATTCCCTTGAGATACTGAGGAAGATACTCGGCGTTCTTGTAGGGGTCATCCGGAGGGGTAAAGAGGGCCACAGCGTCAATATCGAATCCACGTGACTTGAGCGACTCCAGAGCACTAATAGTGGCCGAGAGACCGCCCAGACGAGCATCTCCAACCAGAATGGCCGGAAATCGCATACTTCTATACAGATCAGCCTGAAGAGAACCATTGAGAGTAGGAGACAGGACACCGCCAGCAGTCTCAATCAGACCGTAGCCGGATTGAACCTTGGAAATGTGCGCATGCAGAGTATCGTTGAGTTTGGACAAGACCGCCTGGTCGTTGACTTGGGGCTCCTCAGTAGTATCTCTTACCTTGGACTCTAGCTGAAGAGCCAGATGAGGACTACACGGAGTACTCAGTTGAGAAAGACAATGTGAGTTGATTTGAGACACGTATCGGGTGATATGGCCATCGTCAGCCTCGGTCAAATCGCCCGTCGAAATGGGTTTAATATAAAGCGAGTTTTCGTTGTTCAAATGTCGTAACAATGCAGTCGAAAAAATGGTCTTTCCCACATCCGTGTTTGCTCCAAACACATAATGGACGGGGAATTTTTTCCACAGACCGCCAATTTTCATGATTCTGAGGGTGATGGGAGAAGAGAGGACTCTGTAGCGGCTTATAAAAGTTTTTGTGTGGGGTTACGAAAAAAAAGACCTCGGTGCAATATCGGTAGACTTTAGCTTTTTTCAGATGACTCAAAAATGAGTCACGTTTGAGTCTAAACCGCGAGTCACTGTCGACTCGTCAAGTGCATCAAAGTATCGTACATCTCCGCATATGGGCATAAAACGACTTAGACAAGACACGGCAAGATGTCTGGTGGTGAACAGGGCGCACGGCTATGAGGTGAATCACGTGGCCGTTCCTTGTCCATGTGACGACGAAATTCTCGTCAGAAATCTCTTTGTTGGTGTGAATCCTGTGGACTGGAAATGCGTCCATTATCGGTTTGGAATCCATGGATATCCCTGGATCAACGGACGAGAATCGGTTGGAGTGGTCGTGGGGGTTGGAACGCATGTGAAACGGTTTGCTGTCGGTTCCAGGGTTCTTCTGGTGAGCACAAATTATCGAGATTTGCGCACTTCCACGTTTCAGGAGTTTTCCACTTGCCCTGAGCATCTAGCTGTTGATATCGATAAAATGACGTTCGATAGAGCCATTGGATTCGGAGTACCTTTGTTGACTGCGCTTGTTGCTATGGAAACCATCTGTCAACTCCCCCTGAAAAAATCGGCCCAACTACTCATTTGGGGTGGAGCTACTTGTACCGGAGTGTTTGCCTGTCAGATGGCCAAACGAAAAGGGCTCAAAGTGATATCTGTGGCATCTGAGAGATCTAAAAAGTACGTGGAATCGTTTGGAGCAGATTTGGTGCTTGATCGCGCAAAAATCCACTCTCCCCAAGATATCCTAACTCTTGTCAAAAAACCTATCCTCTACGCGATAGACTGCATAGGACAAGAGTCTTCCGAGATGGTTCTGAGTGTTCTAGAGAAGAGTGATACAGGACATGTGCAAGAGTCCCGAATGATATGTTTGAACGCATGTGTTCAATCGCATCACGTGACCGTCTCGTCTTTGTGTCTCAAGAAAATACATGAAAATGCACACTACGGAAAGTGGATAACTCTTC
Source organism: Yarrowia hollandica (assembly GCA_900519065.1). Lineage (NCBI taxonomy): Eukaryota > Fungi > Ascomycota > Dipodascomycetes > Dipodascales > Yarrowia > Yarrowia hollandica. Next base: position 1,434,998 of record ULGV01000003.1, on the reverse strand, counting down.
AAGTGCAACATCTCATGCACGTATTGAAACCTCCCCAAATGCATTATTTTTCTGGTCTGGAAAACATCCCAAACGGTCTTTTTCACGTCAAACAGGGCCACTCAGGAAAAACCGTCGTCTCCATCGATTATGTGTATTAAATATTAATGCATGTATTCGTCATCTAATTGTCTCTCCTATGTGTACAAGTACACTATCGCACTACATATAAGGACTGCTGCTGATCTTCTGAGTATCCCTGCCGTCCTTCTCGTACATCATGCGTTGCGAGAAACTCATCTTTCCAGGCTCCAATTCTCGGATCTCGTTGATTTTGATCTCCTCGTCCAAAGAATGGCTCACGTCGATATCGTCTCGTTCTTCAAGCGTCACTCGACGGTTGCCAGCTGCTGCAGGCTCGCTTTCAATTCGCTGCTGCTGCTTTTCCGTCAGTCCAACGCCCGAAAAAGATGTGCCTGAAGGGAAACGAGACACGGAGGGCTGAGAAATGCCTCGGTTGGGCTTGTACGAGTTGGACAGCGGGTTCTGGATGTACGGAACCGACCCAATGGCCATGGTGGACGATTTGGCGTTTGGAGAGCCCACCATTTCCGAGAAGGTCGCCTCTTCTTCGGGGATCTCGCCGATACGCGGATTGAACGAGTTTTTACCCACAAACGACCGTTCATCGCCCGAATCCTCCTCATGGACCCACATGTCGAAAGCGCCCGAGTTGGACATTTCCGAGTTGTACTTGGAAACCGACTGGGGCCGTTTTCCAAGCGATCCCACCACCATGGGAGTAGTAGTGGGGGCAGTGGACGACATTTGGATACGTGAATGGGCCGTCACCGAGTCGTCCGTCACGTTATCCACGTCCTCCTCGATCGGCCCAAAGTACGACAAGTACTCCTTTTTGAGCTTGTCGGGCAAATCGGAAGCGTCTCCTCCTACCGACGCTCGACGTAGAGAAGCCGAAGAAGAGCCAGCTGTCTTACTATCGGACTTTGAAGATTCTCCTTCTTCGTCGTCTTCAGGAAGCTCCTCGTCAAAGTTGAACATGTCTTCGGTATCTCCTCCAGCTGCATCCTGTTGTCCATAGAGCTTTGGTTTCGGGCCCGAGGTTTTCTTCTCCTTGTAACTCGACGCAGGAAGGTCCAGTTGGGGTCCTAGAAGCGTGGGTTGTTGTGGTGATGAGTACAAAGCGGACATGATGTCTTCACGTACCGTGGGGACTCCAGAATCGGCTGTGGGACGCACATAGTCAGGCTCTTTGTGTGGAGGAAGTGTGGGAGCTCCCTTTGGCAGTTGTGGGAAAGGTTCCTGGAACGAGTTTTCGTTGAATTTCACCTGCGGCTTTGGTTCCTCCTCTTGGTTCTTTTGATCATCCTTGTCTTCGTTACTGTCCGCCTCCTTATCCTCTGCTTCCTCATGCTTATCTTCAAACATGACCTTTTTCTTGGTGGCATCTCCATCGGCCTTGAGAGAGCTCTTGAGCGGTTTGGTGAGCGAGTTGCGTCGCAACTGTTCGAGTGCGTTGATCGCAGCCGTGTTGTCGATATCCAGCGGCTCGTCTTGTGTCGAGTTGTCCTCATCTGACGACTCTTGTCCTGCCACAATGGACTCCAGCAGAGTCCGCAGCTCGTCTCTCTTGGCATGAAACAGCGTCTCCAAATCGCCCACCATCTCTTTGCGTCGCTTGTCAATGAGCTCCTTGTCGTCGGATTCCAGCTGCGTCCATTTTGGCGGCCCCAACAGTCGTCGTGTCTTGGGGGGCAGATGCTGGGTGAGCAGATTGGCAAAAAGCTGATCGAGCGGCTCGTCCTTGACGGGCGAGGTTTTCTCTGGCGACACGTCGCGCTTGTCGTCCAGAGCCATGGCTGCTGCTACCACTTCCATTGTGTTTGTGTCTGTGGTGTTTTTCTTTTTTTTTTGTCGTCGTGCGTTTCGAACCGAGTGCTGTTGGTGTGTATAATAATTAGTGTGGATGGTGGATGACTCCACTCAACTTAATCAACATGCAATGCACAGTGCAAAGTGCAGCTGTATGATCTGGATGTGGGGAGGGGGAATGTGTGTGGAGGGAAAATGGGGGATGGCGTGGTTTATATAGGGGGGAGTGTTTGTGTCAGTTGAGTGGTTACACAAAAAGAATTTTTATAATATATATTACGTTTTGCGCCAGGTAGAGCACTGGTACTTACACATGTATCACTTCTGCTACACATGTATCCATGGACTCATGCTGGCTGCATCAAACTTGCTATGGAATGCTGTCGTGTGCATCACGGAGCAGCTACAATATCGCCCTCATTACTACAGTTGTGTCGTGGTCTGTACAATTCAAGAGCAGCCCCAAATAATATAAATAGACGTTGTCCCCACACGTCCAACTGTACGATACGATGCTCATGCCGTTTCGTACTCTCAGGCTACCCCCAGATACCACATCAAGTTGCTATCTGGATGGCCCAAAGGCTAATTGCTAGCAAGAGATACGGCTGTCTGGGGAGGGTTTGGGTCATGTGACAATGACGTCAGGGGGTGTGTGGGGTGGGTCATGTGGGTCGTGTATGGGTCACGTGACCAAACGGGGGGCAAATTAAAGGGGTTTTTTTTTGGTTTTTTTGCCCCCCGAAAATCGCCCCCATATTTCTACACTTTTTCATGAGGCACATGTCCTTGTCTATGACATCACGAGTTGAGTCAAGCGTGAGTTTATTTGGGCCAAGAGTGAAGTGGAAAATGTGAAACAGGGAGATGGTGGTATTTGGAAGGAAAAAGTCACTCAGTTTGACGGGAAACTTGTTCAATTTTTGTTCAACTTTGCTCTGTTGGTGTCTCTTGTTCCTTTCTGTGTCTAGATTTCTGCATTGGACAATAATTATGCCCCATTATTCTCTCCTGAAACGTGTCTTAATAATTAGCAAGTGAGTGAGAAGCGGTATGTATGAAAGACCAGTCATGCTGTACGCACAGTCCGGACTGCACGGGTACGAGTACAAGTACAGTAGCTACGCCAACCCCACATTTTGTTGGTGCACGTCAAATAATGACAGCTGTGAGAATCGTACATTATTGCCGTGTCTCTCTTGTTGGTCTGGAGTTCTTGTGTCGTGTACTCGTACTACCATTTCACTCGTCGAGAATAAAGGTGGGTCTTTTTTGCCGAAAGGGTGGTTTGAAATAGTCCTCTGTAAGAGGCTAATGGAAATAATTGAGCATGATAGGAGAGAAAGAGTGACGGGGGTGAAACAGGCGATCAAGTGGGCAGTTAAATCACGTGACTCAAACACTACAGTGGGTACTGCGGTTGTATACGGACCCACTCGAGTCAATCTTGTAATATAGTGGATGGCTCCTTTTTTGGGACCAGTACGAGTACGTACCGTACCAGGTATCGTGCAGTACGAGTAATTACCAAGTCGTTAACGTACAGTAATAAGATGACTAATGACACAAATAGACCAATGCGTACTCGGGCAGCTTCGATTCGGACAGTTTCGACTCTACCAGCCTCAACTCGAACAGCCTCGACTCGAACAGCACTCGTAATCGAACGGACAACACTTTCGGTTAATATACCGCCCTCCGCACTATCTCCATGCAAGGTTAAGTAGAGCGTGCATTACCGGAGAGTTTACTTGACATGTGGCTGTACAGTACCGTCCTAACTCTAGCCACTAGCACCTCTCTAGCACTAGCACCCACCACCGACCGTTAGTAGCTCTTCTTCAACTGCCACACTAGTACCGTACCAACTGCACCGAATTCGACAGTCATGGCCTGGTACCACCGTCCAAAAGCCGTGGTGGCTCTTGCTCTCTGGCTCACAGTAGCAGGCTTCATCCTGTCCACACTGCTCAAACTCGGCGATCACATCACAGACCCAGATCTCACCTCACCGAACGACGCGCGGGCTGAAACAGACCCGCGTTTACTCGACACAAAACGGCGTCCGTTGCTGCCTCAAGATCGTGAGTTTGAAGCCGCCTGGAAGGCCAGAACCTCGTGTCCAGACTATGAAGCCTTCTCTAAGACGCCACACGAGCCCTTCAGTAACGGTCCGTTAAAATTGCCGTTTATGCGGCCCAGCAAAAAGTGTCGAACGTTCCATTCCGACGCGGTGGAGGAAACTATCGATGATTTTACTGCCAAAATGACCGATCCGGATCTCGCCAGATTGTTTGAAAACGCCTTCCCAAACACTCTCGACACGACAATTCGATGGCACAGACGTCAATCGGAAGAAGCGTCGGCACAGACGTTTGTAGTGACGGGAGATATCAACGCTGAGTGGCTTCGAGACTCGGCATGGCAACTGTCTCCTTACAAACGGTTCATTTCCAAAGACCCACACATCCAGCAGCTGTACAAGGGCGCCATCAACACCCAGGCGTCGTACATTCAGAAATTCCCCTACTGCAACGCTTTCCAGCCTCCTCGAGCGTCGCGAATCAGACCGCAATTGAACGCTGGAGGAGATAAGGTGACGCCTCCAGTCGACCAAACCACCGTGTTTGAATGCAAGTACGAGCTGGACTCGCTGGCGTCGTTTCTGACTCTGTCAAACGACTACTTTGACGAGGTGCAGCGAAGCCAGGAAGAAGTCGAAGACACCTTTTCAGGAAACGACGGAGCCTGGTATAGAGCCATTGCCAAGCTGACACGGGTGCTGGAGGACCAATCACAACCCACATACAATGAAAACGGAAACGTCATCAAGACAAAGTACTCGTTCAAGAGATTCACCGATCTGGGAACGGAAACCCTGAATCTCCATGGAATTGGAAACCCCGTGGCAGATGGAACGGGTCTTATTCGATCGGCATTTCGACCCTCAGACGATGCCACAATCTTCCAGTTTTTCATTCCTGCAAACGCACATATTGCAGTGGAGCTCAAACGGTCTGCCAAGATCTTTGCTGCTCTAGATAGAGGCGATCTGGCCAAGGAGGTGATGGACTGGGGCACGCAGATTGAAGAGTCCATCTGGAAACACGCCACGTATATGCATCCGCAGTTTGGCAAGGTGTTTGCGTACGAAGTTGACGGGTTTGGAGCCATTACCAACATGGACGATGCCAATATCCCCTCCCTGTTGTCTTTGCCAGTGCTTGGGTTTCTCGATAAAGACAATGAGGTGTACAAAAACACGCGCAAGATGGTGCTCTCCAAGCAGGGAAACCCGTACTATCTCACTGGACGGGCCTTTTCCGGCATTGGAGGCCCCCATGTGGGGATCAGAAACGCCTGGCCCATGTCTCATACCATGGCCATTCGAACTGCGACAGATGAGGCCGAGATCAAGGCGTCGCTCAATCTGCTCAAGACGACAACTGCTGGGCTGGGTCTGATGCACGAGTCCATTGATGTCAACGACTCGACCAAGTTTTCGCGGCCGTGGTTTGCCTGGTGCAACTCGGAGTTTGCCAAGGCTATTTTTTACCTGGCCGATCACAAACCTCATTTGATTTTTGGCGATAACAAGGCGGAGGAGAAGAAGGATTAGATATAGAAGTTTGAACGATTCCTGTGTTTGAACAACCCGTACTACAAAGTGTTTCAATGAATGTACAAGAACAGTACAGTACAGCACACACCCCTCGTGGTGCTATGGTCAACTACCGTAGAATAACTGCATTTTTATAATTATATGTTCGTATGGTTTCGAAGCGGTTGGCTACTTCTGCCCCTTCATATATCCCTCCAATCTATCCAAGGTTCCCTGGTCCTTGGCCTCCTGCTGAGCCTGTGCCAGAGCAGCCTTGTACCGTTCATGAACAGCCTCATCAGCATCATCCAGGCCCGGACCCGCCGTTTCCGCACCGGGTTCGTCATCATCTCGATCAACCATGCCCACATCTTCGTCGTCAGTATCCATATCCGACAAGGTATCGATTCTGTCTGGCTTTCCAACCTCGTCTCTAGGGTCCGTCTCCTTCTTGGGCTCCTCGATACCCATATCGTTCATCAGCCGGGTCAGATCCTTGGCCTTTTGCTTCTTCTTGTCCTCCTCTCGCTGGGCAACCACCCGCTTTCTCTCTTCCGCATAGTCCTCCTTGTATTCCTTGACCTTGTGTCCCACAGCCTCCATAAAGTCGTCGAACCCGTCTCCAGTGTATGAACTGACGGAAACCACGTCCAGATGGTTGTAAAACTCCTCCAGCATGAGCGACAGCGAGTTCATCAGCGAGCCCATGTATCCACTTGAGTTTTCGCCTTCTCCAGACAACTCGGGGTCGTTTCGAAGCACCTCCTGGAACTTTTCAAAGTCCCGCATCCACTCCTTGAGCTCAGCAGCGTCTGCCACGTCACACTTGTTGAACACAATGATCATGGGCAGCTTGGTTTTGTACAGAATCGAGCACGCGTACAGCATGTTGGACATGAAGGTTGCTGGAGATGTGGCTCGGGGAGTATCGACAATGTAGGCCAGAACGGTGGGGAAAGTAGTGGCCAGAGAGTCGGTGATAATAGTGCCTGAAGCGGACCAAATGAAACACTCGATTTGGCCAGGAGTATCGACCAGAATGTTGGAAATGGATCCTTCACTGTCTCGTTTCTCAATGAGTCCCAGCACCTGATCAATCTTTGTAGAAAACAGATTGAGAGACGTCATGATGGCTCCATTGGGGCCCAGGTTGTAGTTTTCCATAACCTTTTTGTACTTGACCGAGTCCCGGATGTCAATGTTGGTGTGGAACGGCACCTTGAGCACGGCAGGGTCCAGGTTCATGACATAGGGCTTCTTTCCGTCCTTGGCCGTAGAGTGCAGGTGCGAGTTGAGTCGTTGCATAAAAGTCGTCTTTCCGCTGCCGGCCATACCCACGCAAAAGATGGTGGGCGTGTCGGACTCAACGTGGGGGGCGACAGCGGGTGTTTCGGGAGCGTCAGACATGGTGTAATGGGTAGAGATGAGGGTGGATAAGACGTCTGGATATCTTGCTGTGCTAAGGCGTAAATTTTAATATAGAGTTGGAGTGCATGGGGGAGGTAGATGGGGGCGCCACGATAAATTTGGTTGTAGCGTAGGTGGCGAAAATTTGAAGAGTGAGTTGTGTAGATAGAGATCGGGTGGCTCTTCTGTCAAAAAATTATATTAATCGGTTCAATACTCGCCCCGTTTGATACACGTTTTTGTACTGTCTGAAACTCATCACTAAACCTTATATTGTCGATTCCGTAATTCAACCTCCCAAGACTGCAAACAGAGTGGGTCATAGCACCTGTCATGCACGCTTACCAACCTATTTGCCACTATCGAAATACACCACAAAACCACACTTTTACGCAAAAATGAACTTGATCATTCCCTCAGTGTCGTGTGGAAACATTCCTCAGCTGACCGTCGATCTGCTGATCCACTCGCTCGACTTTTCGCTCGTGGAACGTCTCGATGACTCCTTTCTCCACCCGTTCGCATCCCCCGTGGACCATGTTGAAGCACACAAAGTCGAGCCAGGACACGTGGCAACGGCAATTGAGCTGTACCGATCGCCGACTCTCGACACCGACGTGATTCAGATCAGATCTCCGCCAATTGCAGACTTTAAGCAGGCGTTTGCCGCTCAGCTGGAGCAGCTCACAAAGCAGTACAACAACGTCATTGTGTTGGGATCGTCGGACGCGGGACTCAGAGAACAAGTGGGGGCACCCAAGATTGAGTACTACACGTCAGATCTGACCACCCGGTTCCAGACCTTGTCGTTGGATGGACCTAATGTCACAGAGGTGCCTGCCATCCTGCCTGGATCAGGATACTTTCGATCGCTGGTCAAAGGACCGGCGCTGGGGCTCGTCTTTTTCGCCTACGAAGGAGACAACTTTGGAGACGCTCATCAGCTGGCTGATGCTGTAGTCAAGTTGTTGGGAGGCGAAGAGAAGAAGTGGACTCAACCGGTGAGTTGGAGGGGAGCGTATGGACATGATGCTCCGTTGGGGGTTGAGCAGGGTGTTTACTGCTAGAAGTCAGAGCCAAGAGCCAAGAGCCAAGAGCGAAGCGATTGGCTCCCCCTGATGACAAAAACAGAGCTAATCGCTTCGCTCTTGGCTTTGTAATACATCAACAAAGGTATGGACTAATATATAAGAATTAATGATTGGTGTATGGGTGTTTTGTAGTTGAATTGAGTATATTGAAGTTTCTACAATCCATTGTTTGTCTATCCCTTCTCTAACTAAACTGCTTGATGACCCTCTCCTCCACGCCCACAAGAATGCTCTTGGGGTTAGCCAGCGCCAGATTCTCGGCCTCGCCCTTGTATACATTGGCATACACGATGCCGGGCTGCATGGCACCAGCCTGTCCTGCTCCCATGGCCTGCACTCCTCCGGCCTGGTTCTGGCCTCCCAGAATCAGTGCGTAGATGGAGTTGAGACCCATGAGGTTGAGGAAGTACCACGACAGCGACGAGACCCATCTGACGTCGAGGTCCTGGGTATTGACTCCCGACTGGAGCATGGCCTTGAATCGGATGGTCAAGGGGAAGGGCAACTTCATGAGAATGAAGCCTGCGAAAAACGAGTTGACCCAGCCCATCATCAGCGTCTGTGGAATCACCATCATGGCCTGGCCCTTCATGCTGTCCATGACCTTTTCAAACTGTCCGGGGTCGTTGAGCATCTGCGACGGGTTGTTGTTGCCGTCGTTTTCGGGGTCGGCCAGGTACTTGCCGGCCTTGAACTGCTCGACAAAGTAGCTCTGGCGCTTCTGGAAGGCCGCATGGCTCAGATTGACACCGTTAAGACGCAGATTCGAGCCGTACATGAGAAACTGTTGTTGTCGAATGGTTTTGGCATCGCCGTTTTTCGGAGTGGGGTTCAACAGAATGGTGGCGTAGTGCCGCAAAACTCCCACGAGAATCATGACGAAGAAAATGGGGAAAAGAACCCATACCCGTAACGAGGGGTCGATTGTGAGATCCATTGTGTGTGTGTGTGTTGAGGAGTGGTGATGTTCCAGTGTCGACTTTAAAGTTGGACAGTACGTACGTATCATGAAACTTAGTGCATGACGAGGGAAAATGGGGTGTGTGAAAAACGTAGCAGCGAAGAGTTATTGGGGGTTTTAGGGTCGATTGGGGGTTTCGGGAGTACATAGGATCGACTGGTGGTCTTGTTTTTTCTGTATCTTGTTTCAAAGTATGGATTTGATAGACCCCTTTCTAACTATGTTCTTACTTAGTCATTCCAACTAAATGAAGCTCCTACGTGACATTTTACTTAATCTTAAGACGTCCTCCATCTAACTCCCAACTGAAATCATTATACTTAAACTACCTCCCAACTGAACAGACACCTCAAGACACCAGAAAGCACTGTGCGATACTGTTTCGTACCCTCCTACTGAAGAAATTCAAATAAATGAAACACTTGCACTTACTAAACCAGCCAAATCTAAACGAATGCATTCTTTGGTTTTTCGGTTTTTCGATTTCAACAAGAGCACCCTTTCTCCCTCCTATATCTTGGTGTGGGTGTACAAATACTCGTACTAGCTATATATCAACCTCTATCAATTATCCTATTTTCTACTTGCTTTTCATTCATGATATCGTGTCCCTCGTTCTTGTCTAATAATCATCGGTACCAGTGACAATAACGTCGTTGATCTTGAGAATCATTCGGGTCAGCTGGGTGGCCAGCAGCAGCTGCTGCCGCTTGCCAATCAGAGGATCCACCACAAAGTTGTCCCGCATGTCGTTGTTGCCCGTGTTGAGACAATCAATGCCCAGACGCGAGTTGCCCTCCTTGACCTGACGCGACTTGACCGATGCCAGGCTCTCGATGGACGACAGACCAGAGTTGTCGGCCAGAGCTGTAGGAATGGCCTCCAGCGCGTTGGCAAAGGCTCGGAAAGCGTACTGGTCGATACCGGTCATGTGGTCTGCCTTGTCGGCCACAGCCACGGCGCATGCAATCTCGGCCGCTCCTCCGCCGTACACCACTCGGTTGTCTCGCACCAGGTTTCGCACCACGCAGATGGCGTCGTGCAGTGCTCGCTTGGCCTCGTCCACGATCATCTTGTTGGAACCTCGAACGAAGACAGTCACGGCTCGGGGGTTGGCGCACTCCTCCACCACGAGCATTCGGTCCCGGGTGGTTCCGAACTCGAGTTCTCGCACTCGTCCGGCGTGTCCGAGCTTGGCGGCAGACAGATCCTCAAATCGGGGAACGATTCGGGCGCCGGTGGCAATAGCCAGCAGCTCAATCTCGGGTCCACCAACCCATCGAACGGCAGCAATACCGTTCTGGAGAAGCAGATGGTTGGCCTCATCGTCAAAGCCCCACTGGCAGATGACCAGGTTGGCACCGGTGGCCTTGACCTTGGCAACCATGTCCTCAAACGTCTTTTGCTCGTAAGCCTGGAGCTTTCTGAACTCGTCGACGGAGCTGATATCCAGCTTGTGCTTGGTCTTGGGCTTGGGGGGCTCAAAGGGACAGGTCAGAATGGCAATCTTGACATCGGTGATGTCTCGGGGCATCTGAGGGTGAGACATGTCCTTGTCCAACACCACGCCTCGCACAAACTTGGTGTCCTCCAGTGCGCCTCCCACCTTACCGTCGACCTTGATGAGCTCAAAGTCCACCTCCTTGCGGTCCAGGTCCGCCACGGCCAGCACCGCGTCCACGGCGATGTTTGTGAACAGATCGTGTGCCTTGGACACAATCTTGGAGCCCAGCGACGTCTTGGCCGCCTTGGTCAACGTCGTCTTGTCCTCGGCAGACACGGGAACAGTATCGGCGATCTCCTCCAGTCGAGCCACGGCCACTTTGGATGCCTGGTCAAAGCCGTTGGCGATTCGAATGGGATGGATACCCTTTTCGATCAGCTCGTAGGCCTGGTCCAGAAGGGCACCAGCCAGAACAACCACACCGGTAGTTCCATCGCCAATCTCGTCATCCTGAGACCGACTGAGCTCCACCAGCAGACGCGCAATCTGGTGCTCGATCTCCATCTGACTCATGATAGTGGCACCGTCGTTGGTGATGGTGATGTCTCCATCGGGGGAGATGAGAATCTTGTCCAGTCCTCGGGGACCCAGAGAGGTCTTGACGATATCCGACACGGTTCGTGCGGCCAGAATGTGGCTCTTGACCGCCTCAATTCCGTGTGCTCGCTTCTTTTTTCCTTGGCTGCGTTAGTAACAGCACGGTTGATGTCGTGGTTTCGCCACTGATTCATACTCACTCTCTGACAATAATAAAAGGCCGTCCCATCTCGTCCTGAGCCACAATGGCATTGGACATGTCAGGCATGGGCATTGTCTGTTGCTGCGCCATCTTGTAAATATGTGTCGTGTGTGTGGCTAGAAGGTGATGTGTTAACCTATCCAGGCGTGTGTGTGTGGTTTTTTTGATCCCTAACGTTAACCAAACCTTTCTTTCCAAATCTTCTAGGCCATTCTGGAGGGTAAGTTTGTCACGTGACCCAGGAAATCAGAGAAGCAGGGCGGACTTCTGTGGCAGGCGCACTCCAGTGGCAAGCGGGATACAAAAACAGAACGCTGTATAAACGACTTGGTTTTGCTACAGGAGAAATAAATATCTTTCATTTTTTCACCCACTGGTTCTTTTTATATCTTATTCAGCGCGTATAACTTTTCAAAATTAGCTTTTTTGCAACGAGGTTGAGATTTGAGGGTGTGTGATCGGAGGTGTTCGAGGGAAGCTATAGGAGAAGTGAATGTTTCAAATGGCTTTTAATATAGTCCTTTCTCTGGGGTCCATTTTTCAGCTTCAAAATCCAACTCCTTTACGTACTTTTAGGAGTCTCCTTACTTGACTGAGTAAAATTAAAACTAATTAAATGAAAATAAATTATAATAAGAAGTAACCCGATAAAAATCAAGACCTCCTCTAACAGTATTCAGAAGACACCATTTCCTGCCCAAAAAACCTCCCCCTACTTAGCTCGATATTCACCTGCTTGCATACCCCTTCAAATACTCTCATCTTCATATCGCTTAGTAATCCAAGTATACACCTCCCTATTTCGTGAAAATACTACTTTTGGTAACTTTTTATACGTTTTCGGACTCGCCACAGCGTCCTGAATCCACCCATACCCGCCTTTTCTGTCTAAGACCTCTGGGATCGCCAAATCGTTCCCCTTTTTCAACCTCAAAACTGCGACGTTCCACAAAAATCCAACACAGAGGACGTGGCGTAATGGTAGCGCATTGGATTTCGGTTCTTCACGAACGACGTCCTCCAAAGGCTGCGGGTTCGAGTCCTGTCGTCCTCTCTTTTTTGGCCTTCTTTTTGTACCCCGAACACTCGCCACTTTTTCTGTTACATTTTCCTCTTCATTTTTACCTTGTGTTTTTCACCTTGCGTTTTTTACCTCGCATTTTTTTTCGTATCGAAACTTTAACCGACTTATACGTTTAGACGTTTTTAGATGGCGACTTTGATAGCCAATAAAAGAGCTGATTGTCAATTATTTCAATAGATAATTTGGTTTTTCAAATCTCTACTGTAATCATGTGACTGTTTTCCTGTCATTTCCCCCCTCAGGTGACCCCAGGCTGTGATATTAGAGTTTTTCACAGTTGGGCGAAGGGCGGCTAAATCGGTTGTAGTGGCGGTTAAATGGGAGTAAAAAAACGGTAGAGTATTCGTACCGTACTCATATAGTAACTACTCAAGTTGTTGATAGCAAATAACTAGTTTGACAGCAGCTTTGCGTGTGACAGGTCGTCTCTTATCATTTACCAGCATGTCCTCTTGTACACTGTTCTACTGGTATGCATCCTCCAAAGCACAGTTTCGATACTGTTCACAGTTAATGTGTACGCTCTACGTTTGGCTAAATACATGTCTTTATTCGTTATTGCCATCTATATAGCGTCTATCCGATATACTAATGTCGTTCATCGATCTACCGTACTGTTGTTTGCCGGTATTGATCTATTCACTTCGTTCGTAGATCTCCTATATCTCTTATCTCCGGCCCTTTCGCTGAACAACCTCAAATCCATCATCATCGATAATAGGGCCCTGTTTTTCCTTTGGAACCGCGTCGGTCATCTCCGAGTCGCCCTCGGCCAGCTGTGGAGCCTCGTCGTTATCGTCTCCATCGTCGTCTTCACTGTCGTCTCCTCCCGTGGTCTGGTCCTCGACCTTGACGGTGGCCTTTGTGTTTTTGCTCTTTTCGTACTTGTTGTACTGGTTTTCCACCGTGGTGAAAATGCCCTGAGAGCACTCCATCCACAACTGGATCAGCAGCTGGGCTGTGGCAAAGTCACTGTCGTCGTCAACAACAGTGTCAAACTCGTCCTCCATCACCTGCGACAGTCTGGTTTGAATATCAAGAGCATCGAGCACGGTGGACTCCTCAAACAGCTCCACAATGTTGCCCACCAGCCATTCTCGTTTCTCTTCCGAGTCTGCTCCTCCCCAGCTGTTGTCCACTGCTGTGGTCAGATCGGTCCAGTTGTACAGACACATGCAAACCCCGAGCTCGAATCGGGCCTGGACCTGCGAGTCGCCGAACTTGAGTCCGTTGGAGTTTTCAATTTCCAGAATGTCAGACATTTTGGTCAATTTGTGATGGTGTTGATTTCAAGGGATAAATATTTTTTAATGCATGGTTATGCATGTATGGGTTTAGGTTTGAAGGCGAATGGAGAGATGAGAAGACGATACCCCCAACTATGAGGAGCTATCATATAAGTATTGTTGCTAAAGAGATGGTCTGAAAAATCGACTTTGTGATAGATGAATCATTTATTTTGGGGGGTTGGTGGTTGGGGCTCAAAATCTATGAGAGTACATCTGTCTACTATTTCTCTTATGCTAGACAATACATGACAATCACAAAATACATGGAGCTCTCCTTCTTGTTCTGGACATAATCGTTCATCTCTTAGTTGTTGGTACTGGTAGATTGATACATTGGATCAGGTAACGGCAACTTGTGCACATGTTTGAGATAAAGCATATACTTGAGGGAGGTATACAGAGTGACCTGGGCCATTGATGGAGAAACAGACTATCCCACTACCCTGGAAAGTCCTCATGAAACTTCTGATCAAATGATATAGGTGTGTACATTATGTATGATACGGGTACGGTACCGGCACAGCACTAGTGTGTGTATGGCGAACAGAAGAGTACACCACTGTACGAGTACCGGTTGTAGCTACTAATAGAGAGTTATAGCTCGGTATCTATAGCATATATACCCTTCGGGAAATCAGAATGGGATCACTACTTGTACAATTCTTCCTGTACAAGTACTTGTATCTCTTGATACTATTCTCTTCTGGTTCAATATTCAGATGTTGAACATTCCGAATGGCCTTTATAGAATCTCATGAATTCTGTCAAAAGTATATAACCCCAGATGATGGCGTATAAGACAAGGATCAGAAGGAAAACGCCAAAAAGCGCCATCCGTGATGCAAACGCGATTTCGTGATTAGATAATGCTCGCTCGTTCTATTTGTACTGGTACAAGTAGCTACAATACCAGTACGGTGTTTCTCTTCTGTCATACATCATGATAGACAGCGGTATCAGACAGCTCATTGCCAACGATCGTCCTTGACTAGATATCGAGGCGCATATTGATAGCACTTCTGTCTCTGTACGCCAATACAATTGTCGCGACAATCACCCATACAAGTCAGCACCCTATTGTACCTATTGTACGGTACATACCACGCATATCGATAACTGCATCATGCACAGACGCACGATGATGCGTGCTCCGTTGTGCTGTACACGCCTGTAATTTATGTAAGATGGCTGCACTCAACGGTACATTAACGGCAAATGTTCCGGTGTGGTGTGCCAGGATTTAAGACGGTTATTGCACGTAGAGAGTGTGGCGCTTGATTTGTGTTGGCCGTATCTCTTTGCCATGCTTAACCGGTGCACAGATACTCATGTCTATCTCTCTCTACACATAGCCGTCTCTCTTTTCCTCTCTTTCTCTCTCACTTACCCTACCTGGCACATTTTTGTCAAACCTTATTTCCTACCCCACCCCATTTCGCTAATGCAATTCTCGGATAAACGTTCCGGGGAAACAGTCTAGTTTGACTGTATTTTTGGGCAAATTTGGTGCGTGGAGGTTTGTAATGATACAGTTTGACCTTTATATTGGACTGGCAAAAAATCCACCTTCCAGCTACCTTCCCCGCTCCTCTGGCTACTGTAGACAGTTCCGGGGCTCCATAATATTCCACCTTGCATGGCATAACTCGTACCGTACATGCATGAGATGTAAGTTGGGGAGAGGAGTCAACAAAACGCGAAAACCCATATATGGGATTGTTTCGTGTGAGTTTTCCATAGAGAGCGATACCGTGGTAGTGTCGTACTCGCACCTGGTAGGACACTTTGTGCTTTTCGGTTAATTTTCTCGGTTGATTCATCTCCAAACGAGCTTTTTGATTAATACCGTTTTATCCGACATGAGCAACTAGTGATGCAGCCCATTAGACGGCCCAAGCAAGTGGTACGACCTATCGGTCTATTGCACTTTAAGCGGTAGTGTTGATTTAACACTCTTTGGCACGCGTACTCCTAGCAGCGTTTCGGGGCATACCGTACTACGATAGGTGATCTATCTCTCCATCTGAATAACATGCCACTGTACCATCTCTATCTCTCTTACGCACGCCTTAGTCGGCATACTGCTTGTTTGACAGGCTCAAAGTTAATTCTTGCCACGCGATCAACGGATCTGGGGAAGAGTAAGACGGTGGTAAGACTAGTACGATATTCGAACAGTAACGATTTAGTCAGAGGAGGGGCAGTGCGGACATGATGGAGAAGCAGATACACACACGGGCATGAACGGATACAGACAGGCATGAACGGATACTGACATAAACGGATACAGACGCAGACACAAACGGATATAGCCATGGACACAGATAGACACACGGTGGTGTTGTATACAAACGTATGGGATATGTGCTTGGACATAAACTAACCCCGCAACCCCTGGACACTAATAACCGCGCTAGTGGCTCCTTGTGGGCTCTTTATGGGACTCTCACTTGGCTTTTATGGGCCCCACAAAAGCGCAGCATCTATAGAGTTGAAACCATAATCGTTGGTGCGCAACCAAAAGGTATATAGACGCGGGGGAAACTCTTCAACTTTGACGGTATCGGAGTATCAAACAACTAGACCATGACCATCACTCTGGGCCAGAAAATCAACGAGTTTGCCTCCGAGTTTGCCATTGACGGCTCCTATGTTCAGCAGGGCGTCAAGCACTTTGTCAGCCAGACGGCCCAGGCTCTGTCTGCCAACATGGAGCGCGCTATGCCCATGATCCCTTCCTTTGTCACTCGAATCCCCACGGGCAAGGAAAAGGGTGTCCAGCTGGCGGTTGATCTCGGAGGCACCAACTTCCGAGTTGCTTCTGTGCACCTGAACGGAGACCACACTCACAAGACGGTTGCCTCCAAGGTGGCAGTTAGCGACGACTTGATGACCGGTACGCAGGCCGACTTTTTCGGATTTCTCGCCAAACAGGTGGAAAAGTTCCTCAAAGAGCACCACTCGGAACACTTTTCCCAGACGGAACCGCTTCGAATGGGCGTCACCTTTTCCTTCCCCGTCAACCAGGTGGCTCTGGATAAAGGATACTTGTTGAGATGGACCAAGGGCTACGATATCAAGGACGCTGTAGGAAAGGATGTGGTGGAGCTGTTCCAGACCCAGCTGGATGAGCTCAAGCTCAATGTCAAGATTGTAGCGCTCGTCAACGATACCGTAGGAACGCTGCTGGCCCGAGCATACTCGTCCAAGTCCGACGACAGCAGACACAAACAAACGCTGATTGGAGCCATCTTCGGTACAGGAACCAATGGCGCCTACTCGGAACGGCTCAAGAGAGTGCCCAAGTTCACCGCTGAAAACTACCCTGAGGTGTTCAAGCGACATTCGGCTGAACAGATTGCCAACCAGACCATGATCATCAACACGGAATGGGGCTCCTACGATAACGATATTGACGTGCTGCCCAACACCAAATGGGACATTGTTCTGGACTCAAAGACACACAACCAGTCGTTCCACATGTTTGAGAAACGAATTTCGGGCATGTTTCTCGGAGAACTGCTACGGTTGTGTCTTCTGGACCTCAAGAGTGAAGGACTGCTGCTCCAGTCGGCTGATTTGGAAGAAAACCCCGTATGGAAAGACTGGGGAATGGACACTTCGGTTCTGTCTTTCATCGAGGCGGCTTCGGCTGCAGATATCGAGTCTGGAAAGGACGACTATGAAAAAATCATCAAGACCATGCATCTCACCAAGGACGACATTTCTCCAGAACAGGTGGCGTCTCTGAAACCTCTGGTGACCGCTATCGGAAAGCGATCCGCTTACTTGTCGGCTATTCCCCTGGCAGCAATCACTCTGCACACCCGCGCGCTGGAAAAATTCGACATTGTCGACATTGGAGTCGACGGATCCGTCTTCCAGTTCTACCCCAAATTTGCCGACATGGTCAAGGAGGCCATGGGCCATGTGGAGGGCATTGCCGTGGACCGCATTGATATTGGGCATGCCGAGGACGGATCTGGAGTGGGAGCTGCCCTGGCTGCTTACCCGGATGAGGAGTAGTGATTTACTTATGACATTATGTAACAAAGGACTATGAAGGATTGTGTGATTGCGAAAAAGTAGTTTTCACATGTATTGGTAGCTACCATGTATGTATGGCAATTGCATGCCCATGTTTACGTGTGTGCATATTATGTACATCACGATGCTGCTATATGCAGCACACATTCATGTAGTCACAGTACCTGTAGCTATTAGCCGCGATAGTTGGATATGTGCGAGACGCGCGCTTACAAGAACAAGCCCGATGTTTGACAGGTCATACGACACCAGTATCGTACACCTCGGCTTGTCAACGGTTGCTCACCTTTCAGACACATATGCAGCCCTCGTGCGTGGCTTACGCTGACCCCCACCGTTACCATCTTGAAGTGTTGAACAGCTTGCTAACACCGAAACTTATTCAACCGTATCTTTCAGTTTGATGCAAAACCAGATGACACTTGCAGCTGCACGTCAAAATGAAAGAGAGAGCAAATTACAAAGTCCGTGTCATTGCCCAAGGCGTATTCGCGTATCCACGTACTCGCGTATGTATACCAAATGATCCCCTTTGTACCAGCCGCTGTGCGTACGGGTGGGGGTCGATCAGGTGAGCTGTCAAAGACAAACAACCCAAGTCAAGAGCAAGGGGTGTAAGGCTGCAAGGATGGATGACATGGCATGCAGTAATAGGCATTCCCTTTACCGAGGCAGGTGGCTAGGAAGAACTATCGCGTATCGCCGCTAATTACATCACTTGTCCTTGCATAACTGAAATACACTAATTACAATACTGGTAGCGTACATACAATAGGTATTGTCCCTGGAACTGTACGTAGAAGTACCCCAGTCGATTAACATTCTAGGAGGAAGTTTTGAAGATGCCTCAAGCTTTCATTTAAATTTTATATTAAAAAAACAGTGTCGTATATTAGTTACCCCATGGCGTATCGGACAGCAACAATACAAGGTGGTTTAGATTCAACAGCAAATAATCACAAAAGCATACATACTTCAGTTTGACGTGTCATGTTCACTTTGACAGCTATCAACCTGTCAAACAGACTGGTCAATGAAGCATGTTTGTGCTTCTAAATTTAAAGTCTGAGACAGACTCACCTTACCGACCGTATAATGGGCAAATGAAACCCAAGCAGCATGGAACCCGCGTGGAACCCATTGAGTCAACCTACTTTGAGGCGAGCCCACGCACAAGCTTTGATTTTTAATCATCCCGTGTCTGTTTGAGTCACGTTCCGTGTCTGTAACGGTCTATAGGCAAAAACAGTACACACTGGTGACGATGATCGTATACATGTTTGCATTGGCGTGGAAAATGATAAACTGTCAAGTTAAATTTACTCTCAAAACGCACGTTTTACCTGTATTTGTTACTTGTTCCTACCACGGTAGGTAACAGGTACCCGATGAAACAATTTAGCCATTTGTGGCCGACAACCCGATGCCCATCTCATGTGGTCGCACGTCAATGTATCATGTGTAAAAGGTCACGCAACTGGCAGTGTATGTGTGTGTATCGATATGTATCACACTTTTGTATAGTGCAGACGATTGATACCACGGCTGGTACACGATAACCTGACAGATCCATTGCTTCAAAAAAATTAACCTTTGGCAACTGCAACCCGACTCAGAACGTTGAATGAAAAGGGGGCGATTGTTACTTAGTAAGCAGGCTATCCGGGGACCTAAACGTCCATCTTCTAGGGGCACTTTTTGTTTCTGTGTAAATCAGATAACCCTCCCTTCTCTATCTGCCACCAAAGCCCGAAATGAAACAGCACCGCCACACAACGAAACTAGACTATGCATTTTTCCCCTTTGGGATAAGTGCATGCATGTCGCAGAATCTGACTTCTGCGGTTATGTGCATGAGTACATATTCAACCAGTCTTCAGCTGGTTGACAGCACGGAAGTTCATTTTGCGATTTCCCTTTTAATCTTCTTTGGGAACCCCTTGTCTTACGTACATTTTACCTAATTTTCAAGATGCCATGGCATATACATAATTAAATTACCCCATAATTATAATTTAAACAAAACCCACATGGTTCGGTTAGTTCTTCCGTAACCCTAGAAAGTTTAAAAAAGTGTTTACCTCGTAAGACACAAAATGGTTTCATTCCGCGATAAATAATCAATAGTCTTGCAATAGAAGAGGTCCGCCCGGTTCTAGTTTTCTCACCTTTCAATCCACTGGCCTGAGTGGTACCTCAGCTGCTATCAAGTCTTGTCTTTAATCTCTACTATGCCAAGCTCGTCTGCGGAGCCCCCAAAGGGGCAAAAAGGGAGTATTTGCGCTGAATGTACGGCTGGGCTGGTGTGACAGCGTGACACGAATTTTTTACTTTTCATCTCCCATAGCTAACCGTTTTGGATGGCGTGCGTCTTCAACAAAGACTTTTGATTCATATAAAGAAAAATCATTGCTTTGGAAGTCAGTTTGGAAGCACCTGGTGCTTCGGGGGTTTCATTTTAGGGCTCTCGCTTATGTGGGGTGATGTAATTTCATTGAAACTTGTGCCTAACAAAAGTTAATAAAACGTAATTAAACCGATTCATTAATAGCAATTTCCTCCGACAGGTCTACTGTAGTACGAGTACTGTACGCACACACAGTCCGAAAACGGTTTCTGGCTCCCGTATATTTCTGTGTAAGGAAATGAAACACTCAGGGGGTATGTTTCTTCCCCTTTCCCTTTGCTTTCGTGATATAATTTAGTTGTAGCACATGTTTTGGAAAGAGTAAAATCCATGTAACTTTGCAACAAGGCCTCCGGGGTCTATTTCTCGATAATATAGACGATCCTTGCAACCGGCAAAAGAAACGAGATAATTGTATTAGATGAAATTGAGGGTAGAGATACGACCGGTACCAGTACGTACATGTAGTGTACTTGGGGATACAGCACATTGGATGGCATGCAAATCTATACACTTCGGACCTGTCAAATAACCGTATCTGTAATTGTACGTACCAAAACGGGACAATTCCCGAGCTCTCTGAGCACATGCATAAAATCTGTAGATAATTGTACGGGCGCGCGCTGCGGTGTACAGGTACCAGTGGTGTACAAGCCGCTGCAAGTATCGGAACTGACATAGCAACACGAGACAGTTGACGTGTTGGACTGGTGGGACAACAATTAACAACGGTTAATTTGTTGAGCAAGCTGCTCAGCATACACCTGTTAATCCCTGTGGACACGCACTTTGTGAATATCTTTCCAAGGAAGGTTTCTTACAAATAAATGACATTTCTTAGTAATTTAACCACAAAAGAGGTTTGTCTCCCTTGTGGCCAATTATTGATTTGTGATCAGTCGTTATAGAATGTATCGTACATTTCCACAGCGCGGGAAAAGAGAGGTGTCGTATAGACCCATGAAATGTGCATATGCATGGAGCACGAAATGTGGCACAGATGCTCCACCTTAGGTATTATCACGTTGAGTGTCAGGTCTACAGTGGCTTGGGTGACGGGTCAATTTTGCTTCAATTTTGCTTCTTTATGTCTTGGAAATTCTGCCCCTTTGTTCGGGTCGCTTGAAAGACCAACGGAACGTTGTGCTGAACTCCGACAGCCTGCAGGTCTACAGTAAATGCACGCATGCACCCCAGCCATAAACATACTAAAATGGCTTTTGACAAAGCATGAAACCAAATAGGGCGCAATGGGCACAAGCACACTTCCCTTGGAATCTGCATAAATTATGGGCAGAGGGCATGATGACGATTTCAGGAGATTTTATTAATTCAAGACTTTTATGCCTCAAACAAGTTATCGTGTGTAAAACAAAAAAAAAAAAAAAAAAAAAAACTGCACTCATACTGTAATATCGTATATGGGGATTATTGCCTCAAATGTACTGTACAAGGTGGGCCCTTACTGTAAATGGTAATCAGTTGAAACCATCAATCAATCAATCTCTTTCTCAACCTCTCAACCTCTCTCTATCTCTCTCTCTTTGTCTCCTGCTATCAAAAGCGCACGGCTCAATCTCCGAAGGTGACTTGTCCCCGATCAACGGCAATTTGCTCGTTACCGATAAATGTAAAAAAAGAAGCCTGTCTTACCAGAAATATATGGACGTCAGTTTTTCTATGTTCAAACAAACCTTTATGGACTTTGTGTGGTTCAGGTGAGTCCAGTAAAAAAAGCCGATGCCTGACTGTCGTTTGACAAAAGCAAAGAGTCGTTGGTCACCTTTGGCTGATAGGGTCCACTGCTGATCCCAGGATGGGGTATTCTGACTGACCATGTGTGCAGTACGTCGTACTTGTACGATATGTATGGTGCATTGAAGAATTGTTGGTATGTACTGTACAATGCGCACGGGTGCGGGCTTGCACGTCTATACACGAAAAGGAGTGAGCGCCGCACCATTACTTATGAACTTCCCGTAGATCTTATCAAGTTGGGCATGTTCCGTGGAAAAGAAAAGATGAAATTTACTCATTCAAGTGCAAATAACCACAAGGGGGGATCGATATGTACAGTATCGCACACGTCTTCTGAGTAACAGTCGATAAGAGTCTTGCGATTGTCACATGGCTACAATTCAGTCGACTACACTGCGGCATTCTTGAGGAAAATAAATACAATAAATAATATACAGTTTTGTAAGGGGTTAATTTCTTGGAACGGGCCGCTTGTGCTCGGACTTCCAGCCCTGTCGCTTGTTCTGGAACCAGATCTGGACCACTCGCGGAGTCATGTTGAGCTCCTTGGCTAGATCCAGCCGCTGCTCAGAAGAAGGAAAAAATGTCTGCTCAAACACCTCGTTGAGTCGGGCCACCTGGTACGAAGTGGCTCGTCGACGCTTGGGTTTGGGCGTCTGCGGCAGAGCCTGGGGCACCGCAGGGTAGGCTGCAGCAGCAGGGGCAGCGTAGTAGTGGGTAGTAGCGGCAGGTGCCAGGTGCGCGTGGGGAGGAGCCACATGGTGGTACGAAGGGTGTGGCGGCATCATGTGGTGTGTGGGGGGATGAGCAGCATGATGAGGTGGTGGCGGAGGAGGAATGTGGTGGTGAGAGTGAGGGGGGGCCGGATGGTAGACTGGCACGGGAGTGTGAGATGTGTGGATAGCAGCAGTGGGGGGTGGGGCAGTTGCTGCCGAGTACTCATAGAGAGGAGGAGTAGAGGCCGGGGTCATGGGCGAGGTTGCAGGCTTGGCCAATCGCTCCAGAGGAGGAGAGAGCTGTCGTGGAGGCAGGGGCTCAGGCTCGTCGCACAGAAGCGATTTGACCGATGGCAGACGAGTATCTCGTGGGGGAGTCCGTAGACCTGTGTTCATGTTGTGGATAGATGGAAGTGAGAATGGTGCGTTGTTTGAGGGGGGCATGGACATTGTGACGGACATTATTATTAGTGGTGGATGATAAATCTCTCCGGGGGCATCATCGATATATATGCTATCAACCCGATCACAACCATGAGACTTTGGATATGCAGAATCATGGGTGTTGGCATTTGGGTTTGGTTTCTTTGTCCAAGAATTGCTCCCATCGAAGACAAAGAGACAACAAAGCAAAGTTCCATACAGCAACACAAAATTAAGGTTGAAAAGAATCTTAGCATGCACATGCAGGCGCAGAGCTTATGGAACTAAACGCTATCACGATGACCTGTAGACCAAACCTTGTCATTTGGAATTAGGGCAACCCTATGCTTCCGGATCGCGGGACTACTGAGGGTTAGGGAACCCCCTTGTGGATCTGCAACACTATGGTATGACCGTGTGTGGGCAAGGGCATACAACAACGATTGTAACCAGATCCAACAAAGGTTAGGGCCGTGTGACCTCGACTAGAATAATGACCACTTCGTGTGGGGAACTAGTCTTGATAATNTTCTTGAGGAAAATAAATACAATAAATAATATACAGTTTTGTAAGGGGTTAATTTCTTGGAACGGGCCGCTTGTGCTCGGACTTCCAGCCCTGTCGCTTGTTCTGGAACCAGATCTGGACCACTCGCGGAGTCATGTTGAGCTCCTTGGCTAGATCCAGCCGCTGCTCAGAAGAAGGAAAAAATGTCTGCTCAAACACCTCGTTGAGTCGGGCCACCTGGTACGAAGTGGCTCGTCGACGCTTGGGTTTGGGCGTCTGCGGCAGAGCCTGGGGCACCGCAGGGTAGGCTGCAGCAGCAGGGGCAGCGTAGTAGTGGGTAGTAGCGGCAGGTGCCAGGTGCGCGTGGGGAGGAGCCACATGGTGGTACGAAGGGTGTGGCGGCATCATGTGGTGTGTGGGGGGATGAGCAGCATGATGAGGTGGTGGCGGAGGAGGAATGTGGTGGTGAGAGTGAGGGGGGGCCGGATGGTAGACTGGCACGGGAGTGTGAGATGTGTGGATAGCAGCAGTGGGGGGTGGGGCAGTTGCTGCCGAGTACTCATAGAGAGGAGGAGTAGAGGCCGGGGTCATGGGCGAGGTTGCAGGCTTGGCCAATCGCTCCAGAGGAGGAGAGAGCTGTCGTGGAGGCAGGGGCTCAGGCTCGTCGCACAGAAGCGATTTGACCGATGGCAGACGAGTATCTCGTGGGGGAGTCCGTAGACCTGTGTTCATGTTGTGGATAGATGGAAGTGAGAATGGTGCGTTGTTTGAGGGGGGCATGGACATTGTGACGGACATTATTATTAGTGGTGGATGATAAATCTCTCCGGGGGCATCATCGATATATATGCTATCAACCCGATCACAACCATGAGACTTTGGATATGCAGAATCATGGGTGTTGGCATTTGGGTTTGGTTTCTTTGTCCAAGAATTGCTCCCATCGAAGACAAAGAGACAACAAAGCAAAGTTCCATACAGCAACACAAAATTAAGGTTGAAAAGAATCTTAGCATGCACATGCAGGCGCAGAGCTTATGGAACTAAACGCTATCACGATGACCTGTAGACCAAACCTTGTCATTTGGAATTAGGGCAACCCTATGCTTCCGGATCGCGGGACTACTGAGGGTTAGGGAACCCCCTTGTGGATCTGCAACACTATGGTATGACCGTGTGTGGGCAAGGGCATACAACAACGATTGTAACCAGATCCAACAAAGGTTAGGGCCGTGTGACCTCGACTAGAATAATGACCACTTCGTGTGGGGAACTAGTCTTGATAATTTTTTCAATCGGAAGCGAGCAAAGTCGTTTCTTCGTCCTTTTAGACCCGTCCCTGCTTGTTCTTTAGACCCCCCCCCCCACCCCACCCCCTCAAAATATCGTGGGTTGTATTATCCGTTCCTACTGTTGTAACGTCCAACACGAACATCACGTAAATGTCTCGCCCGCCAAACCCGCTGGGAGTGTAAAATGGGAAACTTTTACTTCTTTTGGCAAAAGAGGAAGTGCATCGCAGCTGTTTGACTTTTCGTTTTCTAGCCCTACCTCGTACATATCACAGCCATAACCAGGTTTTATATGAATTAATTTGCCACAGCCAACAAAGGGCATTTTCTGAATAAAAACACAAACAAAATAACAAACAAAAAACACACACCAAGCTCCCCCCTCCCCCAGCTATCTGTTATTATTTGGGCTCATCTTTGAGCTGTCAAAAAAGTGTGATGTGATGGCATAATATGCTTATGTCATGTGCTTCCAAACATGACGGGAGGATTACAAGTGCTGTGTGTGTGTCGGTGATAGGAAAGTGGAGTATATGGAGGCATTGAGATGTTTATTTCAGACGTAAAATTAATGATTCCCCGATCCGTAGGGTTATGGGTGTTTTTAATACCCAATGTGACTTTCAAATGGTGAGTTAGGGCACGACCT
This sequence comes from Yarrowia hollandica, assembly GCA_900519065.1. Lineage (NCBI taxonomy): Eukaryota > Fungi > Ascomycota > Dipodascomycetes > Dipodascales > Yarrowia > Yarrowia hollandica. The sequence continues at coordinate 1,409,650 of ULGV01000003.1, read as the reverse complement.
GTAAATTAAGCTTTTTTCGGTTGTCCTGCCGGCGAGTTTATCGTGGGAGAAAAACACAACCAAATCCAGATTCCAGAAGCTGTAAGAACACATCCATGAAACCTTAAAGTTGCATTGGTCAAACGTCCTGTGTGGGGGGGCACTGCGGTTAGTATGTATAGAAGTGGGGCGTTTAGAGGTCGGATTAGATAAAACAGGGTCGCCCGATCAACCTCCTGCCATTTTTACACAGATTATCACATTCTGCCAGCTCTCAAATGCCTTTTAACGAAGGACCCACTCCCCAAAGATAGGACTTTTCGGCTGGCCGGAAACACTCTTAACACTGGTCGATCACAAAGAAGATGATGCGTCTATGCATAAGGTGGGCGGAGACTTACGGGGGGAAACTACTCTCCAGACGAGTGGGCTGAGTCAGGGGGGGAAAGCGCTGTATTAAAGCAGCCATAATGTTTTTTGTGTGATTTAATTAATTTATGGATGTCATCTGAGGTGCATTGTGGTCGACGGGGCCCGTCAGCTGTACCCATACTGTTCCTATACAGTCTAGATTTATGCCTGTTCTATACTCGTGGCGTTCATGCACCCCTGGCATTGGCATTGTGGCTAGTGTGTGCGATTGTCTGGGAGTTGCTCCCAAAGTAGATAAAGAGCACCATACAAGCAGCCACTATGAACAACGAATCGCGGCGATTATATAGGTCGGATGAAACGAATTTGGGTTCTTAGGGGCGCAAACATTTCTCCCCCGGAACCACAATAAAAACTTGTTGTTTTTGGCCACAAACATAATCCATCTTTTACCCACTGTAGTGCCTCAGCCACACTGTGTGGCAATGCAAAAATAAGTTGTCTACACTTTGTGCAAAACTGACACAGCACAATGTGCAAGTTTAGCCGGAGTAACACATAATGAGAGAAGGGGACACGAGCCACAAGGAGTATTGTTCGGAACTGAAGCTTTTGTTATTTTGTTTTTTTTTTCTTCCATTAATTTCTTTTTGGGGCACCGTGCACTAAACTAGCAGGTCTAAAATGGCACTATATTCCAGGCACAGTGTACATACAATACGAGGTGTGGTGTGTGGACCCAAAGTCCATACTGCACCCAAACCTCACATACCAAAAGTGGGCTGATTTCCATCACTTCATTTTGAATAGCACGTGACATCCCGAGCTTAAAAATCAACAGGTGTTTCGATATGTACTGCTGCACGGCACCACTTGGCACAGATAGTCGTACGAATCCAGCACATGACCTCTTTTGGACCGATCCACTTTAATTATTTCATCTAATTATCCCAGAAGAGAAAGTAGCCACCGTGTTTGATCGTTTGAGCATTGCAGTTTTCTCTCTCCCTCTCACTTTTCTCCGCTAACTCCTCACACCTTATACAAATGAAAAAGTCAAAAAAGAGTCTGGTTGACTTTTCGGAAAATGATCATACACACCTTGTGATTAGGTTCGAAAGCTGGTTTTTCCATCGCGATTGATGTTTGCAACTGTGGGCATAGTTATTAAGTAATAATGGTCATCGAGTACAGCAAGGGGGCTTGTCCATTTAAATTGTGTTAAATTGTCTGGTATTACGGTATATCGTATTTTGAGTGACATGTAATGGGTGCATATCAGAGATGGTAGCTACAGTAATTAGGTATTGTTCTATTTGCAACACTGGTTCAACTTCCATCAATTGATGCCGAGACAAGTGCAGAATACACCTGTTTAATCTCACTTCTATGCGGCTGACCGGTCGTTGTCCTGTAGTGTTGAATGGGAATGTCAACGGGTATAGGGAGATTTTTGCCTAATACGATCGAGTTTTGTATTTTTCTAAACCTTAAGTGTAGTGACGCTTCCATTAAACCTTAATTAGAATTGTCCTCATCACACTAAACCGAATGTCTATGAATTATTGTAAGCTTGTAGCAGAGAAAGATATTGCAGAAACCACGCAGGTAGGTATAAACCATAATGGAATCGTGTCTACAAAATGAGCTTCTCAGATTGAAAATAGAACCACAAGTGAACATTCATTCTATTTCAGGCCCATTTTCAAACCCCGTGTTCCTTGTCATTTTTTAAGCTTAGAGTTTACTATTAAGCAATATTAAAGTGTGATATATTAGGAGCAAAAAAACGCACGCCGTGCACCACTACGCCTTGAAATAACCGCGAGGAATGTGTCCACGACAATATAATAAAAGCAACGAGAACCGGTGCCAAGTCGGAGATGAGGCGCTGCGTTATTATACAGTGAGTTTAATGTCCTTTTTTACAAATCAAATCCATTCATTGTGTATGCAAATATTATATTTTTTTCTCTCCAACAGCTTCTTCCTCTTCCACCGGCATATGAATCGTCATCCCGTCGGGGGGCGGGGACCGCATATTAAGGTTTGCTTTCATACTATTCGGACCTGTCTCGGCAAGGCACAAAGTGAGTCGGGGGCTTGTGTGTGGGTACATGTGTGTTTTCTTATTTGTTTTGTGTCAGGTGAGGGGTTTCATGCATTATCCTGAATGGCCTCTTAACACGTTGTCACACATACCTACCATCCAAAGCACCCCCCTCTGACTCCCTCTCACCTCTTTCCAATGTGACACTGATGAGACAGCCAAGGACGTATACGATGACGGCTGGGTCAGATGGGCCAGGATAAGGTTTTGCAAATGAAATGCAAAGAGTAGTGGCAAGCAGGCAAGTAAAGTTTAATATTTGGGAGAAATCGAAAAAATGAAAAATAATCTCAGCTATACTTTTTTTTTCAAAATCATAATCACTTCCCTCTCACACATCTGTCGTCGGACTTACTCTCGGTCAAACCTGTTATACAGCTGAGACGCGCTGGGATCGGAGACAGAGCAACTTTTCCGTATTCACACTCCCCAGGGTACAGTACGATGGCCCACACATACCTGCGTGAGCTATTAATTTTGGCACCTCTCTGAGCCCCATGACTTGTTGGTGTCTGTTGCTGTTTCGGACCGAGGGAGGTTCATGATTGATCGAGCCATGTTGGCAATATAATCACAGCTGTGACAAACACGCAGGCCACGGTGACACAAAAGGAACAAAAGGCGTTCAATTATTAATTGACAGATGTACCTCAAATTTCTTTTTTCTAATCACCGACGTGGTGCGTGGTGGTGGTGACAGTTGGGGTGGTGACAGCGGAGTGGTGGTGGTTGTGGTGGTGGTACTCGTACCGTAATTGGTGCAACGTGTGAAATCTGCTGCCACTATGCTGCCATAATTACTTGCACTGTCCTGGTAGCCTCACCTGATACACAGCTCATGCGACCTTTTATGCGATTTGTGCTTCAGCGTCCGATAGTCAATGATACTTATCGCACACGGCATCGAAAACTGTCCTGCGTCAGAAGTGTGTTGTGCCTCAACGATAACACAACCACGAGGCGGCGGCATTCGATCGTTGAGCAAAGACATTTCAAGACACTACGTGTACTTGGTTTCGACGTGTTCCGGAAACTTTTGTCTGTATCGTACTTTCACCGCACAACCGCGATACGAGAACCCCAGTTATGCCGTATATCTCCGCCATCATGCAGCGTATCCACACACACATGAAGGAAGCGTTGGAAATTAAAAGAATAACACGAGCAGATGAGGTGAGGTGATGGGGTGCATTTTGGGAGCGGTTCGGGCGACTAATAATACTGGACAGATGTATCTGTGTCAAGAACAAAAAAAGACCTCTTGGGCCGTGGTCGAGCCCGTTCGAACCCATTATTACCGTACACGCTAGTCACCGTATAGTATCGGAAGGGATCCTTCCGTTCCGAGTGTAGATGAAGGCAAAATCTCGGAACCAAATGTGTCACTACTTAGTTGCGATATTACTGTGATACCGTTGTTGCACAGGAGAGGAAACATTGGATGGATATCGGGCCGTGCACAAACACGGACCATCACACCACCCCCACCCACCACTTATCCGCACGATTTCTGACACATTCTCGGATCGGGGATTCTCCCCCAAAGCTGGCCCCCCTCATATTGCATGTCGCCGCACGCATCATCCAGACACACGTCCGACAAACGTCCCAAAAGGGCAAACCATCCTGCGGCGGGAGAAAGGGTCTGCGGTTTTGCAGCAACATGGCTGGGTATTAATTGTCTGTCCACGCTGCATTTCTGCGCCCATTCTGCACCATTCTGCGCCAAGCCGAGGATATGACATGACCTCGGAGGTTGAACTGGTGCTGCCAGTCGGTCCGGGGGAAAAAAAAAAGTGAAGGGGCAGTCTCTGATGAGAAATGCTACTAACCAAGTTGACCACAAGCGAAGCATAACGTGTCAGTATCTGTGTCTGTACCCGTACTGTGGCTACTCGTATTCAACTTGTATCGAACTTCGCTGACCACCCAACGTTGCTACTTTAGAGCTTCAACCCCTGAAGACGAGGCGTTGCGTTGAGGGCAAGGGTTGAAGCCAGGAGTTGAAGGGATGGAACCATACGGTGCGTGCATGCGTGTGTTTGCGCGGTCTACGCACTAAATGTCTCACAAAAAGGTCCCTCATCGTTGCGTGCTTGTCTCCTCTGCTCTTCTCTTCTCTGTCTTGCCCATCTGTGAATCGGTATGATTCAGAAAGTCCTATATCGCTTAGACTTGTTCAAACAAGCTTTTGTCTTTGGACTTTTTCGGTTATTCTTGACGTATGTGGAACCAAGAAACAACTCACAAGGAAAGGGAACGAGAAGGAAAAAAACATGACAAATTGTAAAAAAGAAGGAGAAAATAAAAGGTCGAAAATAAACGACATGAGATGGTGGGGTCTGTCTCGTGGGTGATACTCATCCGCATCGTTTCTTTGACACCAACCATGCTATATTTGTACAATACCAGAGAGCATTACTCCCTCTGCTCTCCCCCTTGTTATTGCTCGATACGCGCAACTGTTTATAAAGCTACTTTATTGATATGAAACTCTTGTGCAAACTCTTGTAATTACAAGTAGTGTTGTAGATTCAAATAACCGAGATTAAAACGCACCGTGCCAGAGGGGGGGATAGACACTCTCCTGTAACCCTCCCAAAATGGATAAAATAGTCGACCGTATAACCGCATTCTCGACCATTCACTTATCGTGACACTAGCTCGTCTTTAATATAACCGCGCGCTACTCTACAGCTGTACATCTTCTTAATTACCCCGCCGTATTCCATGTAATTACCAGTACGAGTACTGTACACTCGGGTATAGTTGCCCTGAAACTCTTGCATCATCTTGTCGCCGCATTGTTGCTGCAGCATCATCTCATCTCATGTTTCACCACACGATGCTGCTATGGAACTTCTTTAGAAGCAACATGTACTGTGCTGCACTACTGTACTCGTACTGTACCCTGGCTCATTCCCGCTCGTAAAGCTTGCCCTTTTGCATCTATTACTTTTGTACGAGTACCCCGGGTCAGCCGCATTGCTGTTATGATTTAATTGTTTGAAAGATGGCTAATTACGATACCAGTATTACCGGTACTGCTGTGTGCTACGTGTTGTGAATGGGGGATAATTCACGAGTTATAGATCGTGACTCACAATAGCAACGTTTTATTGTCAGAGAGCTACGATCGTACCGGTAGCTACAGTGCGATTACGATCGTAGAGTAGAGACAAGACCTATGCCATCACGCTCATCTGTTCTACCTCCATCTATACACCATTTAATTAATTACACGTACGAGTACAGTGCTACGATACTCATCGTTTTTTAGTTTAATAATGACGTAAGAGTTCCGAGAATCCGAGAAAGGATATTAATATCCGAAAGTCGGAATGTAAACATTTTGCTTGTTTGACTTGTTTGACTAGTTTGGCTGTTTTTATATGTCTACAGTACGTAATGGTACTCGTACCGAGTCTGTCATGTATAAATATTACGTGTTGGCTGATCTTGGAAAAAGAAAAAATTAGGGAAAAAAGGGGGGACGAAAGGGAAAAAAGGAAAAAAAAGGGAAAAAAGGGCAAAAGGGAAAAAAGGGAGAAAAAAAAGGGAAAAATAAAAAATCGCCCCGAACCCGACCCTACCATCTATATACATACCCTTTGTCCTTCCCCACATCCCCTCTTGTTTCGGACGGGTTTATCGTTCGTCCGAAACCGGCACCAAGGTAGGATCAAACTTGCGAACCTCGTGCAACTCGGGGGTCAGAGGCTCGATCACACCGTACTGCTGCAGAGCCCGGTTGATCTTGTCCGTGGGGTCTGGTCGGAAAAGTGCCTGTTCCGCCTTCCAGTCGTTGGCCACGTGTCGAATGAGATCAGCCATGCCTGATCGGATGTACCCTTCATGCTCGGGTACTTTTCGAACACGGAAAACGTAGACTCCATCGCATGCTCCGGGAATCTTGTGGAACTCCTCGAGAAACAGCTTTCTGTACTTTTTGGCAGTGATGCTTCTGTAGACACTGGAGTTGAGAGGACAGGGGTTCCTTTGATCCTTGAGAGATACGCCTGTGGAAGTTGGGCTTCCTGGAGGCGCATATCGGTCCTTGTTGTGTTCGTCCACTTTGTGTCCGTTGAGTGGCAAAAATGCATGCCATTGAATCACGATGGACGGTCGGGTTTTACGGAACACTCCTTGTACGGACCATGGAGGTCTGTAAAACGCCGTGAAGTCGACGATTGAATGCGAATACACGTTCTTTTGGATCCCGTTGCCGACCGTGTGTTGATGTATGCCCTTGAGTTGTGTGTAGTCTGTGACGACTGGAGGCCAGCAAGTTCCTGGGTCCTGAGCTCCCTGCTTGTTTGGAGGCATGAGCCATTTCGTGTGCTTTTTGGGGCTCCATAGGTCTTCTTCCTGTAAGTTGTGGCCTGCGACATTGGCAAAGAAGGCGTCGGCTTGCTTGGATCCGCACGGTCTGATACTCTTGTTGAGTCTGGGTTGTGTCAGAGGTTCGTCAGCCACAATGGGGTAGTTTGCAGCTTGATGAAGAGGTGTAGAAACAGGCGAGCCGTCTTTGTTGGAGAATAGCGATCGTGTTTTGCGTCGCGGATTCGCTGCCGGGGTTTTGGCCGCAGTGGCAAACCTCCGAATCAGCTGTTTCATTGGTTGTGGATGATGCGATGCTGGATGGATAAAAAAAGTGTGCTCGTCTCATGCATTATCGGAGTTTAAGTTGGGAGGTGAGGGAGTGTGGTGGGTGAGACTAAGGGTGTAGGGGGAGGAATGGGGAAGTGCATGGTTTATATATTGAACAGGGGGGTGTTTCTGTGTCTCTGTGACACGAGGGGTGTTGTGACGGGATTGGACAGTAAGCAGGAAGAATATCCTCAGACATCAACATACAACACCAATTCAGTATGCCTATTGATCAAGTAGGAGATTGGTCTACAAAATGTCAGCTGTACCAAAGGGAGCGAGAATAGAACGACATTGTTCGATCAACGACATCATGACACGCCAGCTTGCACGTCATACACCCATATACTCCATAAACACCTTGAAACATTTTTTGGAGTCCGATCAGTAAAGTTTCAAAGGTGATATAATTTCTGAGGACTGCGCAAGAATGGTAGCATAGAACTCGGAAAAAAAGAACTACAAGGGGTGGATTTTAGATGCTCATTAAGACCAATACATACTAGAAAGTGCAACAGAAGTCGATTTATGCGTTTTGGACCACTACAGCTGCAATTACTGAACACCTCTTTTTTTCCGGCAGAGTTTCGTTCGGGGGCTTATATTACAGAGACTGTTAAAGGAGTGATAATTAGATACAGCCTCAATTGGGTGCTTCGTAATAGATATGGGAAAAAAACGCCATAAATATACAATATCAGCCCTTGAGAATCATAATATCTCACAGAAACCAGCCTCTCTCGTACTAAATAACCGAGTACGCCACCCCCTCTCAGCCGTTCTAGAACTGCATGCTCATATTAAACTCTAATACGTGTCTCGAGATTACAGGGAATCGAACCCGGGGCCCTTGGTGGCTAATTAGACGCTATCATAATTAAACAGTAATCAGATATAGGACAGCAACTAGGGCGACATGAGATTAAACGAAGGTGAAATTACACAAACGCCCGTGGAAACAAGTCTATACTACACTGTATTAGGGTTGCCGACCCTTTCACTCTCAAACATGTCCTCATTACACTTGTCACCCTCGCTTCCATCTCATCCCACGTGACCCAATAAACACACCTATAATAGCCCCACCAGTGTTCCGATTATGTTCAAAAGGTGACACAAACCAACCCCCCGTCGCACTCAATCTTCTCCCGCCTCTCCCTCCTCTTCCTCCCCTCTCCGCAAAAGTTAGCCATCTCCTCCCTTCCCTTGACATTTTACATTCCTACACAACCTTCCTAGCAAACACCCGCCAAACTCTATCTTGCTGCCAACCACCATCACCAACATTCTACAGTTTACGAGTACTTGTAACCGTACATTTGCACACACAACTTTTTTCAGGCCACTCACGGCTCATTTTAAAAAAGAAACCGCCAAAAAATCCCCCACGCCACAAGCAGCAAATGACGACGCCGGCGCACCACGGCAGCGCATTTGCCCCGGCTCCAGGGGTCTCGCGCCATTCGCAGTCGTCTCATTCGTCGTCCACCAGCTCCGCCAAAAGCAACTCGGGCTTCCCGTCGTCGTCACCGGCTTCATCGTTGCAGGCGAGCCAGGCCAAGGGACTACCTCCGACGCCCACAGTCTCAACTCCGCCAATGTCGTACCCTACCGTCAACGGCAACCGCAGAGTGTGGGTGTGTCGTCCAGGAGCAACCCCCACCACCGTGCTGGTGCAAGCGGAGCTGATTGTCGACGACCTCAAGAGCGTCGTGCTGGCAAAGTTCCCCACGTCGCTGCAGCGGACAACCGACCCGGCAGACCTGCTCATTCGACTGCCACAGTCAGCTCAACCACCGCCATCACGGCTGTCAAACTCGCACCTGGCTCCTCCTGCATCACCAGCACTAGCGGCGGCAGCAGCAGCAACAGAAGAGTACCGCTCTGCGTCATCGCCACACCTCACATCATTCACCCAGGCGTTGCGAAAGAAACAACCTGCCAAACCAAGCCCGCTGACCATCAAAACACCCTCGCAACAACAACCGGCCAACACTGCAAACACAGTGGCCCAACCACACCCGCTCGGCGAACCCCTGTCACCTGACATCAACGTCTGGCAACTGCTGGAAACACACTTTCCTCATGGAATGCGCATGGAGGATGCCCTGGTGATAGAAGGAGAGACGATGCAGCCAACTACAACAGCAGCAACAGCAGCAACAGCAGCAACAACAACAACGTCGCCGCCGGTCCACATGCAGCATCATGTCCCGCCGCAACATATCGTCAAACAGGTGATTACGCCACACGCCGTACAGCACCAACCGCATATCCAGACCCCTGGCCAAGAAGTGTTTCCGGGCCCGCCCTCGGCCGCAGACGACGATGCAGTTTACGACGATGAAACTAAACCTGCACGCAAGCGACGCGACATTGGACCGGCTGGATCCGCAGGCTCGTCGCAGCAACAAGGGGCCGGTACAGCAGGAACGTCCGGAGGATCTCCATCGCAGTCACCCGCGGCCGCTGGAACGGCCCAGGGTGGAGTTTTGCTGCTGCCGCGACAGTTCCGAGGCGGCGCGCGAAACAGCGACAAGGAGCCCAGCGCAGTGCGCAAGAAGGGGTCTTCTCCTGCCCCAGATGATAAACGGCGGCAAGTGCCTCAGCAGCAACAGCAGCATCAACAGGCTCAACAGGCTCAGCATCCTCAGCAGGCGCAGCAGCATCAGCAGACTCAACATCCTCAGCAGGCTCAACATCCTCAGCAGGCTCAGCAGGCTCAGCATCCTCATCAGGCTCAGCAGCAGCAGCCACATCCCTCGCATCCGCCGCATCCACCACAGCCGAAACATGTGCCACAACCGCCTCAACAGCCAGGTGTTGCCGCTGCTCAAGCAGCTCAAGCAGCCAAGCAGCCGCAACAACAGACGCCATCCGCGGCAACATTGGAACCGCCACCTAAACCCACAATCAGTATCACCGCACGACCCAACGGAGCCACCATCACTGAGTCGCCAAGCAATACCAATTTGCATATGCTGGGCAAGCAGAAGAAGGAGGAGGGCTCCGCAGCAGCAGCACCGCTCACGAAAACGACGCGGAAGGAGGACCCCAAGACGCAGGCATCTCAGAAGGGTCCCCAGGCAGCAGCAGCAGCAGCTCCAGCCGGCCCAACAGCCCCTCCAGCTCCAGGAGGGAAACCCGAATTGCGACGGACTCGAACGCCGCTGTCTGCAAAGGTGCAAAAAGGCCCTACCACCATGGAAACCATCGTTCCTCGTGTCAACGTTCTGATTGTCGAAGATAACGAAATCAACCAGAAGATTCTTGAGGCGTTCATGCGGAAACGAAAGATCCGATCTTCGGTGGCCAAAAACGGACGAGAGGCTTTGGAAAAGTGGCGCCAAGGAGGATACCATCTGATTCTCATGGATATCCAGCTGCCCGTGATGAGCGGTATTCTGGTCACCAAGGAGATTCGACGGCTGGAGCACCAGAACAAGATTGGTGTTTTCAGCGGTGGAGCTGGAGCTGCGCAGGCCATGATGGCCCCTGTGGCTCCTGAAGACGTTCTAGACTCCAACCTGTTCCGTTCGCCCGTCATCATTGTCGCGCTTACCGCCTCCAGTCTCAAGGAGGACAAGTCCGAGGCTCTAGCAGCTGGCTGCAACGATTTCTTGACCAAGCCCGTCAACATGGTGTGGCTGGAGCGCAAGATCATGGAGTGGGGATGCATGCAGGCGCTGATTGATTTCGAGGGCTGGAAGATGTGGAGAGGCCGTGACTTTGATGGGGCCCATGCGCCTTCAATTGGACGTGCTCTTGCGAACACTCATTTGACCCAGCCTGTGTCTGCCACTCGATCTCGGTCTCGAAGCAACTCGCGTCTTGTCCGTCAGAATTCCGGTAGTGCCGGAGCTCGCAGCAAGTTGTCCATGACTGCAGCAACAACACCGGCAGCAACAACACCGGCAGCAACTACACCGGCAGCAGCAACACCGGCGGCAGCAGCCGCAGCATCGGGGGCACCACCTGCACCTTCTCAACCATCTCCTTCTGTGACCAGCAAAAATGTGGAACGGCCTGCTAACGCAAAGCCAGCGCCGGAACAATACCGACTGGATCCCCCCAAAGTGGAGGTTCCCGCAAAGTAGCATTAATAATTTTTGATTATGTAAATTGGCGATGTATAGTATCGCACCTGTAGATAATATTCAAACTAATATTAATAGCCATTCTCTGATGCATCTAAATTAAGGTGTGTTATCATGCATGAAATTTCGTTTGTAAGATGTACATTTCAACTCCTCCACACACATGGACCTCAACAATGTGTTCAAGTCGGTGAACACTCTGGCCACGTTCATGCGATGTCGCAAACACGTGCTTCCGACGGTGGCCAATCTGCGATGCGCACACAAGGCTCTGACCGACGAGCATTTCGCCATGTTCAAGTATCTGCTCCCTGACGACATTGTGTATTCATGGGTTGATCCAGAGCAATACAGTGGCGATCAGAGAGACGTTTTTGACATTGCCGAGGATGGGGATGGATGGATTCTCATGTTTGATTTCATAGACGGTGATCTGAAGCCTCAGCCTGCTAAAAAGAGGAAGGTAGTGAAGGAGGAGAAGGTGAAGGAAGAGAAGGAGGAGAGAGTCAAAGTTGAGTTGGATGAGACGGTTTTGAATTTGACGAATCCAAGGGAAAACAATAAACGCGATAAACAAAATTGGACGTTTAGCGTGGATGATATGGGGAAACTGGTGGGCAAGAGAAACGCCAAGTTTCAGGCTGCTTTGGAGGTGCTCAGGAGCAAGATGAAAGCTGTGGGGTTTGAGGGGACGGAAATGGAGTATTTGAGGGGGAAGATTGAGATTCCAAAGATACCCACTTTTGGAGATGTTGTTGGGATGGAGAGAAACGTTCAATCTCAGAATCAAGAGATGGTTGACGTCACACAACTCATCTCAGATATCACTACAAAGGAGTCGTATTCCGGCCAGATTGTCGAAGACGGATACATGATTGTTCCTGCCGAGGAGGCGAGATACGGAGAGCTGGAGTATGAGTTGAATGCAGAAATCAAAGCAGCCTTTGAAGTCACCAAGGGGATTAACCGGCTGTTTACTCATCAAGCCGACGCCTTAAACGCGTTAAACCGAGGCCAAAACGTTGTTGTTTGTACTCCTACTTCTTCAGGCAAGTCTTTGATTTACCAGACTCCTGTTTTGGAGTCTCTTCTTAACAGCAGTTGTACTCGTGCGTTTTTTATCTTTCCCACAAAAGCGCTTGCTCAGGATCAGAAACGGTCGTTGACAGAGCTGTCTTTGGCTCTGGGGTTTGATTACGGCACTGTGGAGACGTTTGATGGAGATACGCCGTTTGAAAAACGCTGTGAAATCAGAGACAGAGCTCGAGTGGTGTTTACTAATCCAGATATGATGCATGTGAGTATCCTACCTAGACTGGACTCCGAACGATCTTCCTGGAGAGAATTCATTCAAAACCTAAGATATGTTGTTGTTGACGAAATCCATTACTACAACTCTCTGTTTGGAACTCACGTGAGTCTCGTTCTGAGACGTCTGAGACGAGTGTGCAAGATGCTGGGAAACGACTCTGTGCAGTTCATTTCTTGCAGCGCCACTATCAGCAGTCCCATCGATCATATGAGCAACTTGTTTGGGCTGGAAAAGAGCTCCATCACTCTGGTTGATTCTCCTGGAGGAGCCCATGGTCTGAAACATGTTTTGGCATGGAACACTCCGTACGTTTCACCTACAGATCCGCGAAGTGGACGAGTCTCGGTGGTTGGAGAAGCGATATCGCTTTTGGCACACATGGTTCAAGCCAACATTCGTACCATTGTCTTTTGCAGAGTTCGGGTCATTTGCGAACAAATCATCAAAGGAGTTCGTCAAAAGTTTGTGGCCGAAGGACGTCCTGATTTATCCAATCTCGTCATGAGCTACAGAGGAGGATACTCTCCTCAGGACAGACGCAAGATTGAACAAGACATGTTTTCCGGATGTCTGATTGGAATTGTTGCTACGAATGCCCTCGAGCTCGGTATCGATATCGGCCATTTGGACACTTGTATCATTGCAGGGTTCCCCATGACTGTGTCGAATCTACGTCAACAAAGTGGACGGGCAGGACGACGAAAAGACGGATCCGATAGTCTGACCATTGTGATTGGGTCAGGAGATCCCCTGGACCAGTTCTACATGAAGAATCCAGACAAGATGTTGACGGAACCAACGGAGGCTTTATCGATTGAACCGTTGACAAACCTGCTGCTTCTCGAAAGTCACGTTCAATGTGCAGCTTCAGAGTTCCCAATCGAGCTGTCTCAAGACGAGGAGTTTTTCGGACCTCTGTTACACTCAGTCAAGCACAAGTTGATTGAAGACAAACACGGAGAAGATACTTTTTACCACACGTCTTCCCGTTTCTCGGACAACCCCGCCAAAGATGTGTCTATTCGAGGGATTGAGGAGAACCATTATGCTGTGGTGGATGTGACTCACAACAAGGGCCACATCATCGAGCTGTTGGAGGAGAGTCGGGTTCCGTTTTCACTCTACGAGGGCGGAATCTTTATGCATCAGGGCTTTCCCCATCTTGTTGTTGATGTTTCTGTGGAGGAGAGGATGGGAAAAGTTCGACGAGTCAATGTCGACTGGTACACTCGTCAACGAGACTTCACGGACGTTGATCCTGTTCAATCTGAAGAAGTCAAACAACTGTCACGTGCTCACGGGGCTGGAAAAGTGTCGTTTGGCAACATTAGAATCACCACCACGGTGTTTGGCTTCTTCAAAATCGATAAACGCGACCGAATCATGGAGGCCGTGGAGGTGGACCATCCTCCGTATGTGATCAACACCAAGGGCTTCTGGATCGATATTCCACAGTCGACCATGCAACTAATTGAGGCCAAAAAGTTGTCTTTGGCAGGAGCTATTCATGCTGCCGAACACGCTCTCATCAACTTCTTCCCTCGCTATGTGGTTTGTGGACCAGGAGACGTTCGCACGGAATGTAAAGCTCCAGAAAAGGAGTTTGCCAAACGTCAGTCAACCAGAAGACGTCCTGCAAGACTGATTTTCGGCGACAAAGTGGGTGGAGAAGGAGGCTCAGGGCTGTCTCAAAAGGCGTTCCAGTTTGTGGAGGAGATCATCAACAATGCGGTTGATGGAGTGAACGCATGTGAGTGTGAATGGGGGTGCCATTCGTGTGTGGCTGGAGCTTTTTGTACGGAAAGTGGGCTTGTTTTGAGTAAACCCGGTGCTCAAATAATTCTTTCCAAACTAGCAGGAAGAGATATCGATTGGACCAAAGTGAAGGAGGGTCCAGAACCCAATATGCCCTTAGCCGAGGTGGTCACTATTGAATGATCCAACTATTTATAGTAATGCATACTTTTACGTTAATATAATAATATTGTCATTTACTTTACATCCTTCATCACCACAACAAATTTTGGGTGTTTTGAGACCCCTGGGCAATACCGTTTTGAGTGACAAAGTACCCCTGACTTCCACTTCCATCGTCCAACAATTGCTGCGATTGATGATGAACAGCAATGCTGTTGGACCGCTGCGGCATCTGAGGGAAACTGGGAGTGGTAGGGGTGCCTGTAGTGGGTGTGGGGATCAAAGGAGTGTACTGAGCCATAGAGGGACTCTGCAACTGGCCCAGATTTAACGAAGCCATATCCGGCATCGAAGGAGCCGCCTGTTTGGATCGCTCGGCTTGCTCAGCCAGCTGTTTGAGCTCATCGACATCATTGTCTTTTCGGGGAATCAGACACGGCGAAGGGGTGAGTTTTCTGGGCTTGGCAAGGCGGAACACGTGTCGAACAGGCTTCAGGTAAATTGAGGCCAGGGTTCCGATTCCAAGCTCCAGTTCCTCCAAAACTCGCGGGTCCATAATGGCTTCGTCTTCCACATGGATCAGAGGCATCTTGTCGGGATGCACAATGTCTCGAGCAGCAGCAGGATCCGAAGACAAGAGACGCCAGTACATGTATCCTCGATCTCTTAGATCCGGGTTGTCAGTCTCTTCTGTAGCCCATTTGAGCACCTTGGGGACCATAGCCTGACCTCGAGTGGGCCGTAGAATGAAGAGTTTGACCGTAGCTGTCAGGAGAGCCAGTTGAACATTGACAGGCTCATCATGCCACGTGGACAAGAAATGTTGTTCCAAAATGACATGTGAGTCATCGATTCGGTCCGCGTACTGGCCCACAATCCACACCATTGCTTCTCGAGCCTCAGGTTCGTCCAGAGCGTCCAAATGTTCACACAACTCGCCAATAACACCTTCAAACCGTCCAGGGTACCGCCTGAGAATGTTTTTGAGAGCAACAATGGCCTCCTGCACAATGTACGACACCCGTGTTTCCACAAGGTACATGAGAGTGTCGACACTGGCCTTTGCAGCAGTGGCAGATTCGAGTTTGAGAGCCAGTTTTCCAATTGCCCGGACTGATTTTCGAACCACTTGCACGTCGATTTCCGTAGCGTACTCCTGCAGTTCTCGCAGCACCACTCCAATGTTGCTCTCGTTTGCCAGCAGGTAAATGAGCTCCAATTTAGTGGTTTTGATGTAGATGGGGTCGTTGTACTTGCAGAAAAAGGCCTTGACGGACAGTCCATGGAGCAGCTGGGGTTTGGACTGAAGTATGAGGATGCAATTTCGAAGAGCCAGGTACTGGAGCTCGGGTTGTCGCGAAATGAGGTTGACCATAGCTGAGCTCAGTTTGGTAGGGATCTGAGGCACGTGATCAAGCAGGTTTTGAGAGTAGTTTGCCAGATAGACAATCAGACGAACAGTGCCCAAAACGACGGCCGCGTTGGAGTGTTGCAAACGAGGGAGCACTCGTTCGACCATCCGATCGGCTTCCAGAGAAGACTGAGGCGTCCAACAGAGCAGTGCTTGAAGCATACTGATTTGAGACCATTCTGAGCATTCTCCTAGAACGGTAGCGATTTTGGACGCGTGATTGAGATCCAACGTGAGTTGCAAATCACTCGATTTCTCGGTGATGTCCATCAGAGCTGCTAGAGCTGCTGCCACAACGGTAGGATTGCTATCGTTAAGCAGCTTGTTCAACAGCGCAATCATATCCGAGTGCTCGACGATTTTGGAGTCATGTGACCACAGTTTTGCCACCGCCAAACACGCGGTTTTGCGCACGTATGGATCTTCATCGAAAAGCAGCCGTTTAGTGGGCTCCACTCCTTCCTTGATAAAGTCCTCCAGGGGCACGGAAGACAGTGTTTTGAGGGCCAGAGCACGAACCAAGGGAGATTCACGCGACCCAGCGTCGTCCAGAAGCGGATCCAGAGCTCCAGCAGCCACCTCAGGCTTGGCCTTGCAGTATGTGATGAGGTACAGAAAACACATTTTCTTCACGTCGAGATCGTTGGTGGACCGAATGATGTCGACAATGTCCTCAAACAACACAATCATCTCGTTGTTGCTCATGGTCATGTTGGCCACTATCTTTTTGAGCACCGTTTTCTTCTTACCGACATTTTTCGGGCCCTTGGCCGCAGCCAGCTCCGTTCTCAATTCCGCAGCTTTTCCCTGGGTTAGCAGGTGTGTTTGGACACGTGTACAAACAGGTTGTTACACAGATGGGGTGGTACTCACTTTGGTGAAAAACTTGGCGTCGCTCATCTCGCTCTGATTGAGAATTTACGTGTTCAACTCAAGTCAACTCGAGAGTCTAGTGCATATGCAATATCGCGCAGTGGGTTATGTAAGGGGTTGATAAAGTTAATTTGGAAAATAAACGGGGGATGATTAATAGGAAAAATACGAATAAAATGTGGAAAAATAAATGAAGCAAGTTATCGGAATAACCAGGCGAATGCGAGTGTTTAGATTTTTTTTAATACCTATATCACGTGTATTGCTTGTCTTGGTATGGTAATGATACCACTACCTGGTAGGGGATAGTCTATTGGAAAATAAAATGAATAAATAAATAAGTAAATAAATCAACTGCTTTAACTACTGTACCGGTACCGGTACTTCTCACTTACAATCATACATACATTAACAAATATAAAAACTCCTTAAAACCTCTTCATTTACGAATCCGGATAAGACCGCAAATCCATGGTGAGAATCTTGGACGAGTTGACCTCCTGATCTCGATAGATACCCACCAAACACTCGCCATGAGTGTACAAACCTCGTTTGAGTGAAATGACAATAAACTGACACTTTGTGCCAGCATGCTTTCGGATGTAATTGGCCACTCGCTGCACATTGGCGTTATCCAGAGCAGCATCAATCTCGTCCAGCACGAAGAAAGGAGAAGGATGGAACGAATGGATGGAGAAAAGCAACGCCAAAGCAGCCATGGTCTTTTCTCCTCCAGAAAGAAGCTCCATTTCTCGGAACCGTTTCATGGGAGGCATGGCATGGTACTTGATTCCTTCCAGGTACGGCTCGTGCTCATCTTCGACCGTCAGAGTAGCAGAACCACCGAGAGGGAATGCATCGGAACGCGTGAGTTCCTTGTAGGTGGCATCAATGACTCCAGAAATATGGTCAAAGGCCGCGTTGAACTTTTCGCATCGTGCGTCTCGAATCTCTCGGAACTGTGCCTGGAGTTCCTGTAGCGCTTCTCGTTCTCTCTTGGACTCGGCTTCAATCGTAGCTCCTTCAGCTTCCACCTGTTCAAGACGAGAAACAGCCTTGAGATTGGGATTGATGCGTTCGAGCTCTGCCTGAAGAGTCTTGATTTTGGCTACAAGTGTGGAATCGTCAGCCAGACGTCGAATGCCCTGGGGCAGCGAAGAAAAGTCGATTTCCACATCAACGTCCATCTGAGAGCCGTCTCCTTCAACCAGAGGAACAGATTCCAGGTCTCCAGATACGAGCGGAAGCTCAATGCCCTCAATCTTGCACTCTCGAAGCACCTCGTACCGCTGGGTAGCAGCAGTCTCGAGTTCTGTCTCAGACTGGGCCAGTTTTCGACGCAGGTTGTCAACAACTCCCTGAGCCCGAGACAAGTGTTCCTTGACGGCATTGGACTCTGTGGTGGCGTTCTGAACAGCGACAGTGAGTTTCTGCACCTGTTTGGCCTCAGCACGGGCCTTTTCTTCCAAAAGAGCGATATCTTCTCGAAGTTGAGCCTCATCGGCCTGCCATCCATCAACAGCAGCCTTATCGTCGTCAATGGACTGTCTGATCTTGGACAACCGCTCCTTGCACTCTTCGTATCGAGAAGAACCAAACTTGAGCTGAGACTCGAGAGTGGCAATCTGCTGCGAAAAACTGAGCCGTTTGGAAGCAGCCTCGGCAGAAAGAGATCCATGAGTCTGCTCGTAAGCAAACACATCTTCCACAGAAACTCCCACTCGAGAACAGTAGGACGAGAAAACAGTGTGCCAAACACCATCCAGACGCTGCTGAATGTCGGCCTTTTGTTTCTCGAGACGAGCCAGGTCGTTGGAAGTGCTTGAAATCTCCTTCTTGCTCTTGGCAGCCTCATCAGTGTAATACTTGAGCTGCGAGTTGAGATCCTTGAGCCGGTCCTTGAGGCTCACCACGTGTTTCTGAGCAGAAGACACCTCCTGACGCACCTTGTCCACCTCTCGTTGAAGCGTATCCTGTCGTTCAGGGTCAAACTTTTGTCGTCCAACAGTCTGCAGCTCCAAAACAAGAGCATCCTTCTCAGCCTGAAGCTTAGTCACCTCAGATTCGTCCCATTTGGAAGTCCGCTTGCCTCCCTGGTTACCCTTTTGGGTCGTTCCTCCGGTCATAAGACCAGCCTTGTGGATCACAGAGCCATCAGTGGTCACAGCCTTGACATTGAGACTCCATCCAAGCCGTTTGGCCTCCTTGAGATCATCACAGACAATGGCAGAGCCACAAACGTACTGGAAGGCACGCTCATACTGAGACTGGAAGGAAATGGCATCGATGGCCAGCACGGCGCCTCGAAGACGAGATCGCAACGAAGAGTTGACAGGCATGGCCTTGATGGTATCCAGGGGGATGAACGAAGCAAGACCTCCCTGTTGCTCCTTGAGATAAGCAATACAGTCCTGGGCGGTCTTAAAACTGTCAACGACAATGGAATCGATATCTTTACCAAGAATTGTCTCGACAGCAAGATCATGTCGCTTCTCCTTGGGCTTGCACAAATCGTACACTAGTCCGTGCACTTTCTGGGCCGTAAAAACGTGTTTCAAGTTGGCCACGGTTTCCTTGAGCCGTCGTTCTCGCTCAGATTGGCGCTTGACGGCATTCAGCTCAATCAAACGGTTGGCAACAACTCCCAGCTTGTCTCCAAGCTCCAGTTCAACTCGTCGTCGAGTAGTCTGCTCATCAACAACACGAGCAAGAGACTCACTCTGTGTTCGAAGAGCTGACTGGTGGGTCTTGAGCACTTCCTCCGCCTCCTTGAGCTGTGTTTGGTACACGCCAAACTCGCTCTTGAACTCCTTGACCTTGAGAACAGAGTCTTCTTCGGCCTGTTCGAGGGCACGTTTGTGGTCCTGAACGGGACGCAGCTTTCGCTCCAGAGTCTCGATTTCAGCCCGTTCAGCTAGAGATCGTTTATGGACCTCGTTCTTCAAGGCGCTGTACTCGACTGCATCGTCGTCGGTTCGAATCACGCCTCCAGACTCCTTTTGTTTGGCAGAAAGATCGCGCTCAAACTCGCTCGACGCGTCCTGAACCATTTTCAACGAGCCACGTGTCTGCTTCACCTCGTTTTTGTGTCGCATCAGGTCCGTCTCCACCGTTGCGTATCGAGCCTCATGACGCGTAATGTTGCCCGAAACCACAGCAATCCGCTCAGCAACAGGCACAAGCTGCTGTTTGTGTTCGGTGATCGCATCCATACGCTTCTTGGCCGATCGCTCCTGCTTGAGAAGCCGCTTGCGGTCGCTGGCGTATTTGGAGGCCACGTTTTCCACCTCTTGAACAGCCTCCTGAACAGCCCCTTCGGCATCCTGAATAGCCGCGTCTCCTCCCTCAATCTGGTCACGTGCCTCATCTTCGATTTTCTGCGCCTGCCACAGCTTCCACAGCTGCTGTTTGACCACGGCTTCGTCTCGCTCAGCGGCCTTGGCAGTGTAGGCGTCGTAGCGGTCCTTGAGCTCAACGTAGTGCTTCTTTTCCGCATTGTAGGTTCGCCGACGTTGCCAGGCAGCGTTACTTCGCTCCGTTTGCACGTCCAGCTCCTCCTTAAGCCGGTCGTACTCGGGTTTGAGCTCGATGGAACCCGAGGTGATTTCAATCAGCTGAGACAAGTCTCTAGGCGACTGACTGGCAATCTGTTCCACGTCTCCCTGGAACACAAGGAAGTTCCGCGCCTTGACCAGAATGTTCTCCTTCTTCATGGTGGCGTTGTACTCGCCCGATGACGTGACCTTGTTGTTGATTCTGTACTCGGAGGCGCCTGAGGGGGTGATTGTTCGCTTCAGTCGGAGCAGCTCACCGTTGGATTTCTCATACTCCACCAAAACATAGGCTGAGGTGGCCTCTTGTGTTTGTGTCGAGCTCACGCCTTCCTCGCCACGCATGATTCGGCCTCGATAAATGAGATCCTTGAGCTGAGTGGAACGGAGCTGAGAAGACCGCACGCCCAGAACGAACGAAATGGCATCCATCATGTTGGACTTGCCTGAACCGTTGGGGCCAATGATGGCGGAAAAGGACGAGTCGCCCAGATCCACCCGGTGCATGTCGCGGTACGACTTGAAGTTGCACAGCTCAATAGCCTTGAGAGTGCCCATTGTTGTGTGTTGTGGGGTGGTGTTGTGGGTAGGTGGACGCGTCGAAATAAATCCAGGGTAATTTACATTCGCGTTGGGAGGTGGGAACTTTATTTGAATAAGAGGGGAATGAAAAAATTGAAGAAAATCAGAATAAATTGATTGGAGGGCGGTGGATGGGTGGTCAGTGCATAGGAATATGGAGATAAATTAGGAGGTTCGAAGAGTGTTGTTTTTAATCTATTTGGTCAATGATAAGAACTACTTCTAAGCATCACAATGCTTAGTAAGTAAAGAAAAAATCCAGAAAAAATCAGAAAAAAATGAAGACAATGGACAAAAATAATTCAAAATCACCAATAGCACAGTTACAACTAATACTTACACATTGTGAACTCCAACTCCTCACTCTAGTTGTATCTTACCCTGATCCTGTGTCTACTTCCCTAGAATGGACTGCCGCAAAAGAGAGTCATGGATCTCTTTTGATAGAACCAATGTTAAGAGCTGTAAATCGGCCAAATGAGTAAATAATACATTTCTGAAACAATGTACTCTTCAGAATTCTCATACGAGTTCTATGGGAGGAGTTACATGGGGAGTTTACATGTGTGTGGTGGAGGTAGACAGAGAGGGGTGATATATATATATATATATATATATGCCTTAAAAACTTCGTAAATGGAATTCTAAAAAGTCCATTGGGTTTTAAGTGAGCTGTTTATTGGAAAAAATGGCTTCAGGTTTCTCTTTGGTAGAATATTCACGGAGTTGGAGGGACTGTTATTAAACATGTCGTGAACATGGATGATTCCGAGTAATAGTTGGGTGTATAAAAACTTTAGTCAAAGTTCCATTCGGTAGGAAATCATCATTTCACACTCACCAGAGCCTGTATCGTATCTATATCACGTGCTCAGTACCTCCTCTTAATAATCCCCAACGCGAATCGAACTGCCAACCTCTCCTCTTAATTACTCTGTTGTTGACGCGAAGACAAAGTTTTTCATGCAACGGAACGCGTAATAAACAATAATGGGTGAGACAGAGGGAATATAGAGGTGTCGATAGTGGCATGGAAAGACGGCCGATTACGAAAGAAAACTTACAAAAACATAAAACTCGGTATTCTGTACTCAACCCCCTTTTTACCTTTTTCACACGTATCGCTAATCACTCAAAAACCGCTCATGTCAATTTTGCCACCGCCACATTTAGCAAACTCTCTTTATTACCCTACCTAATTAAGCGTCCCACACGCCTGCGCGACGCGTTCTCTTTTCCATTTCATCCTATCTGTTGCCCCAGTCCACGACACTCAATCAACACACACAACCATGACTTTTGAGCTTTCTACTGGATTTTTCGAGGCCGTGGAAAAGGCCACGACCCCCGAAGAGCTGCCCGACAAGTACAAGGAGCCGATTCTGCAGATTATGCGGCCCATGACGGAGCTGCCCGGCAAGAACCGATTCAAGGTGACTCTTTTCGATGGAGCTACTCCCGGCATGGTTTTTGGAGATTTGGAGAACCTGCCCCAGGAGCGACCCATCAAGTTCGATATCGTCAAGCTCAGCAACTTTGAGCTGGTGATTGCTCGTCAGCGAGGAGTTGTCTACGTCCATCAGATGGATTTCCTCAGCCATGCCGACGAGGCTTTGGGACTCAATACAGAAGACGACGGAGCCGATCTGCCCGACGTGTCGGGCAACGCCACCATCAACCCTGCTCAGCAGTCTAAACCCACTCCTGCCAAGCGAATGGCTTCTACCAATGAGATCCCTGCCGATATCCAGGCCCAGGGGTTCCCTCCTACTGTTTTGGCCATTGAGCGGCTTTCTCCTTACCAGAACAAGTGGGCCATCAAGGCGCGTGTGACGGCCAAGGCCGAGAAGAAAAAGTACTCCAACGCGCGAGGAGAGGGTCAGCTGTTCAATGTTACTTTCATCGACGAGACTGGCGAGATTCGAGCCACCGGCTTCAACCAGGAAGTCGACAAGTTCTACCCCATGCTCGAGGAGGGCCAGGTGTACTACGTGACACAATGCCGAGTCAACATGGCAAACAAAAAGTTCTCCAACGTCAACAACGACTATGAGCTTTCGTTTGGAAGAGACACGGTCATTGTCAAGGCCGATGATGCCGAGGCAGCTGCCATCCCCACGGCAAACTACTCGTTTGTGACTCTGGATCAGCTGCAGAATGTCGAGGTTGGCAACAATATCGATGTTCTGGGAGTGGTTCAGAACGTGGGTGATCTCGAAGACGGAGTCGCCAAGGCCACAGGCAACCCCTACAAGCGTCGAAACCTGATGCTGGGCGACAAGTCTGGATTTGCCACCCGATTGACCTTTTTTGGCGAAAAGGCCACGTCTTTCGACCAGGATAATCTCCCCATTGGAACCATTCTGGCCATCAAGGGAGCTCGAGTCGGAGACTTCAACGGACGAAACCTGTCCACCAGCCACAGCTCCACCATTGCCGTGGAACCGGCCATTGACGAGACATATGCTCTCAAGGGCTGGTACGCGTCCGAGGGCAAGCAGACGAGTTTCAAGCAGCTGCAGACCACCTCTACCAACAAGACGGTGGCTGCTACCCCCATTGATGTCGTCACTAGCTCCTACGGACAGTCGGACAAGCCCGATTACTACACTCTGCAGGCCTACGTGGTGCACATTCGATCCAGCAACTTTGCATACCCTGCCTGCCAGACTCCAGACTGCAACAAGAAGGTGATTGAGAACGGCGACGAGTGGCTGTGCGAAAAGTGCAACAAGACCATGGACAAGCCGCTGTACAGATACATTCTTTCGCTCAACGTGGGAGACGCCACGGGTTCAATGTGGCTGACGGCGTTCAACGAGGCTGCTGAGGTGATCATGGGAGGTATGACGGCCGATCAGCTGACAGAGATCCAGACGGAAAAGGGAGAAGAGGAGTTTGAGGCTGCCTTTGAGCGAATGACAGGCAAGCAGTTTTCGCTCCGATGCCGATCCAAACAGGAGTTTTACAACGAGGAGTCCAAGGCCCGACATCAGATTCTCACGGCGCAGGCGCTCGATTACCCCAAGGATATCGATGAGCTCATCAAGGATTTGGATCAGTACATGTAGGCATGGATATGAGGGAGGTGTTTATAGTTAATTATAGTGTATTTTAGATGGGAGTGAGCGACCACCGAGAGTTCAGTGACTGTAGGTGGAGGTGGAGATGGAGATATTTAGGTGATGATGCCTGGACCGTATGGAATTACGTCTGGTTATGATCTAAAGAGAGTCTTGTTCGACGTGTCTTGAGATGGCTTCCCCAAAAGAGGTGTTTCTAAGATACTGAAATCAGGTAAAGATATCGAATAGACCGATAGCCGTGGTGAATGCTCATGTATTTCTGTGCGGTCTTCTCTAATGTAGATACGATACTGGTACAGCCATTTCATGCATATTTAGTACAATCTGTACTTTTCATTTTCATTCATCATTCGTTAGAATTCATTCAAATTCGTTAGCCATACTCTATCACCTGTTGGTAATCCGATTCCAAACGTTCAAGGCAACGGCATCCACGGCCCCCAGATTCGGAGCAGCCACACTCTGCTGTACCTTGAACAACTTGGTGTGGGTTCGATTCCACACTCCTACTGGAGCCGCTCCAGCACTGTATCCTGTACTTACAGTATCGGCCAGCGAAGTCACCTGACGACCCACACGCGCCTCATGCGTGTACAGACTGGTCCAGATGAGCGACAAGTACCATCCCAGAAGCACGGGGTCCCATTGAAACTCGATTTTGTGGAATTTAGTCGGTTCGACAGGGGGACTGAAAGTGCCGATGGTATCGATGACGGACGAGGGAGTGGTTGAAGCAGCAGAAGCAGCAGCAGAAGCCTTGGGTCCATCGATAACTGGACTTGAAGTGGATGAAGAAGTTGCCGGTGAAGAGGTGCTGAAACTAGGAACAGACGACTCAACCATGGCGTAGACTGTATCGATAGTATCGAGAGGAAGCTCTTCCAGCCACGATAAGTCTTCTTCTCCGCCTGTGGGTTCTTTTCCTTTTTCTTTGATCAGACGGTGGAGCTTTTCAAACGACGACCGTCGTTTTTGCAGCACATACACCAGCGATTTGTTGGCCTGGAAGTTGTATTCCAACATGGCGTTGATGGACTCGAGAGTGAGTTCCAGCAGGAATCTGTTTGTGGAGTTGGCAAACAGAAAAGAGGGAGACGATAACACGTCGAAAATGTCAACCAGCTGACACGAAACAGTGTAGTCCACGTGTTTGGCTTGAACAGACAGATTGTAGATGCATTCCACCAAGGTGGGGATAATGGGGTTGATTTCTTCTCGTGGTTGAGTGATGACCGAAAACAGCTGGCCAAGAACGTAGTTGAAATTCACAGTTCCATCGTCCAAAGAAGACACAACCACATCGTCGTCACTCAAGTACAGCAGAAAGTTGCTCAGTAGCCGTAGAGTCTGCGTGCTTTCGCACATTTTGACCTGTTGTAAGATGGACATCACAATGTTATCGAGATATCCCTTCTTGAGCAGCCACGGCAAAAAGCGTTTGTTGGTCTGAATGATTTCCCACAACAAACTAATGATTTCGTTTGTTCGAGTCGCCTTTTTACCGGTCAAAATCGACCCCGAAGAGGCCGAAAACTTGGCCAGAATCTCGCTAATGTGTTTGGCAATGAATTCAAAGTCCACATCCTGCTTGAGCTTACCCAAAAAGTACCGGAAGTTGTTCTTGACGCCTTTTTCGGAGGGGTAGTAAACTACCAAGAGGAGAAGCAGCTCCAGGGCCCAAAACGCGGTCTGAGAGCCGCCAAAAACCACCGTCTGAAACGCGTTAGCATCGCGTAAAAGACGCACCAACGAAAGATTCAGCAACGAACACAAAAGCAAAAGTGTGTCGCTCTTACCAAGCCCACTAACAATGCATGTGAGGAACCGAGATCCCTGGGTAGTCACGTGATTGACACTAGTGTACAGCTGCTTGCAACAGCAGCACACAAGCAGTCTCAGAATCTCACATCGATTGCTTTCTTGAACATTTGTCACTCCTGCTTCCACTGTGTGACACCCCACCCCCATTTCCCAAATCTGCGAAGATCCACACAATCTTTTGTTGAAGAGTAACGACACGAGCTGTGTCACGAGTTTCTCGCCCAGCAGATCGTTGCTCCAGAACAAGTCGTCTTCAAACGTCTTGGTTCCGCTCTCAAAGACTATAGGCAGCACTCTAGTCAGCACTCGAATGCAATTGAGCAGTTGTGGTTCCGGCGTGGTATCTGTGTAATTGATAATCTGTTCACAGACCACTCTGATGAGGGTGGCGATATTTTCTGGAAAGGTCTGTAATGCTGTTCGTACATCATTCTCTCCTACCAGGGTGAAGATATCGCTTGCATTTTCGGGAACTAGCCATAATTTGCTCCAGAAAATGGTGTCCGAGTCCGAGATGCCGGACTCGGTCGATAGACGGAAAATCTCGGTTCGAAACGTTTGTTTCGACTCTGTTTGGCCCATGTATGAGAAACAATCGTTTTGCTGAGGTGGTCACCAGGTCAAACCTAAAGCTCGTGTATACTGGGGTGATAAGGGTTAGGGGGCGAGAAAAATCAAATGGAGCCGGATGAAAAAGACAGGGCAAAAAAAAAAAGAAAAAAAGAAAGAATAATTACCTAAAAATCGTACCTGGTACGATACGAATATACAGAGAAAGACCAAGACTACCAGTACCACCCACCATACACCACCTACTCTCTCAACTCATTCCAAAACCAAATGCTATTATGCTTGCTATATACACAGTTCCCGTTCCGTTCCGTACCGTACCGTTGTAATCTTCATCGTTAAAATCACCACCAACCCTTCTTGTTCTTCTCCTCCTCCTCCTTTCGAGCCACGGCCGCCAGCTCCTCCCGAATCCGGTTGTTGCGATCCTCGTCGTTTCGAGCCTCAATCTCCTTCATCTTGTCTCGAACCGCCTGATTGAAATCAATGGGCTTGGAAGCCATCGGTCCAACCTTCCAGGCAGGCTCATCCGTCTTGGACTGAGCAATCGCCTCCTGCACAAACTCCTTAAAGTACTCCATTCGCGCATCTCGCTCCAGCATGTATCGTTCTCGAAGCTCGGGAGAAAGTCGTCGCACAATGTCTTCTTCAGAAGGAGTGGCATATCGGTATCCCAGGTAAGCGGATCCAATAACACCGACGGCAAAAAGACCAAACTTGGGCCAGTTAGGCACGCCGGGCCGCGACCGGAACATTTCCACAATCGTCCAGTTTTCCAGTTTCATTGTAGTTTCGAGTGGTTGTGAGGTTATGACCAATGGTGGTGATTGTAATTGTCTAAAGTTAGTGTTAGTATAGGTTACGAGCCTTTAGATGACAATCGGTATTACGATTTTGAGAGCTGGAGCAAATACAGATGGCTGATGATAATTGCAGTGTATAGTAAGCATTTTTGCTATGAAAAAAAGGGACTCGATTTTTGTTGGATTCTCATAACCTGTGAATTTCCATCCCCAAAATAAGGTTTACCAAATTGAAATTTCCCGTTTTTTTCAAGTCAAAAAAATACACAATTTTAGAGATAAAACAGTAATATCGAGCATCACCCGACCTCCTCAATCCCTCGCTATTTCAACTGCACCCATTTCACTTTTTCCGCTACTCATAACCTATGGACACCCCCAAAAGACGGATTTTAGCGTGGGGGTGTTCAACGTGCAAAATCCGGGGGGCCTGCATAACCTGGCTCTTCACGTGACAAACCTTTAACCTTTTTCCTTTTTCAATCTGTCCACGTCACTGTCGTAGAGTGGAGTCTTGTAGATCGGAATAACCTACTTAAATTATGGGTGGTTGAGCGACTATTGGTAGAGCCCCGGTGCGAGCATCGTACTCGTACTCCATGATGAGTTACACTAACATTGTAGCGTCTCACTCAGGTCATGCATACTTGTGTGGCACATGCAGTCACTCAAGAAACGCTACAGCACTCCAAGTAGACCACCACCTCCACAACCACACCAAGTCCACTGCAACCTCCATCTACCCCTGCTTACTCATTGCCTGGTGGAGACAGTGTGCTTCTGACTTTCTGGGGTTCCATCCGCTTCTGCCACTGTCGGGATCACTGAGTCAAACTTTATTTTCCACCCGTGTTTGCTCCGGTTTGTTATCGTGCCGAGGCTGGAAGCAGACGGGACAAGACGTGTTGGTGACGTTGGCCACGTCGGGCATTTGTCGGTGAGGAGGGCACGTGTGTACAGAGAATGCGCACAGGCACGGGCTCTCTCCAATGGGGCTCCGATTCCGACGTTTGTATATTCAGGTTCAGCCCCAAACCACCAATAAGAATCACAAGTGGGCTGCTCCATTTGCTCCATAGTTGGCCCTCCAACTGTATAACTGTACATACAATTTACAGGTTTTGGCGGACAGTCACACACTCTATTGTTCGACGGACTTGCGTGTGGGGACAGTGTGGGGGACGGCGGATATAAGGGTGGGGTGGGGTGGATTTGTGTAAAAAGAAGTTTGTGCGGACAATTGAGGCCCGCAAACCCATCCCCCAACACCCCGAATCCCTCCCCGTGCCCGCTACCCTGTCTTATACTCCGTCTCGCTCTCACCTCGGGTCCAAATAATCATGTCGATTCCAAATGCAAGAGCCCAAGGTTAAAAACGTGTACCCCAACTTTGCCGAGCGTCCGGATGAGACAGTGTGAGGGAAATAGAATGGGGTGAGGGAGGGTATGGAGATGGAAACAGGGAAGTCACAGTGAATTGCTTGTCGTCCAATGTCGAGTATATCGCCACCTCCTCCACACAGACACAAAAACAGGCCTTCCCCAGACACCCCGTTTGACCTTGAAATCCGCCTGCATATCCCTATAACCTTATTGCGGCCACTCGGTCTGTGGGGGCCGAGAGGACAGATACTATATAAGCAAGCAGTCCCCCGGTCCCCAGCTTTGGATTCTATCTGCAAACAGTGAGTATTGTGGGGTAACCAAGGTGCCTTACGGGGCAGGAGAAGATGGAAGACGCAAGGCGCAACAGCGACACAAAGCCATGACTGACTCCACATGACCTCAGTTGCCGTAACTGGCAGGTGCAATTCAGAGCACCACAGAGGTTACGTTGTGGAATGGGGATCGCTAGTGGCAGCAGATTGAACAGACGTAAAGTCGTGCAACAGCCGCAACACAAGAAATAAGTCATGGGCGACACCCTCTCCATCTTCCACTTCCACCGTACCTGCACATGAGACGCAAAAAAGCGGCTGCAAACACTGCAAACACCTTACTAACAATTAGTGACTACTCCTACTAGCAACATTGACGCCATCCTTAAGGGTGTTGAGATCCGGGGCAACATCCCCGCCAACGCCCAGCACATCTTCTCCAAGGAGGCCCTCGCTTTCATCGCCACCCTGCACCGAACCTTCGATGCCCGACGACACGAGCTCCTTGCTGCTCGAGTTGCTCGACAGGCCCGAATCGACGCCGGCGAGTTCCCCGACTTCCTCCCCGAGACCAAGAACATCCGAGACGACCCCACCTGGCAGGGAGCCCCCCCTGCTCCCGGTCTCGTTGACCGACGAGTCGAGATCACCGGCCCCACTGACCGAAAGATGGTCATCAACGCCCTGAACTCCGACGTCTGGACCTACATGGCCGACTTTGAGGACTCCTCTGCCCCCACCTGGTCCAACATGGTGGACGGCCAGGTCAACCTCTACGACGGTGTCCGAAAGACCATCACCTACCAGGCCCCCGGTGGAAAGTCCTACAAGCTCCGAACCGACAAGGAGAAGCTCCCCACCCTCATTGTCCGACCCCGAGGCTGGCACCTCGACGAGACCCACTTCCTGGTTGATGGCAAGCCCATCTCCGGTGGTCTCTTTGATTTCGGTCTTTACTTCTTCAACAACGCCAAGGAGTCCGTTGCCCGAGGCGCCGGCCCTTACTTCTACCTCCCCAAGATGGAGTCTCACCTTGAGGCCCGTCTCTGGAACGACACCTTCAAGCTGGCCCAGGACTGGATCGGCATGCCCCGAGGAACCATCCGAGGTACCGTTCTGATCGAGACCATTCTCGCCGCCTTCGAGATGGACGAGATCATCTACGAGCTCCGAGAGCACTCCTCCGGTCTTAACTGTGGCCGATGGGACTACATCTTCTCCTTCATCAAGAAGTTCAAGAACCACCCCGAGTTTGTTCTCCCCGACCGAGGTGACGTCACCATGACCGTCCCTTACATGTCCGCTTACGTCAAGCTGCTCATCCAGACCTGCCACAAGCGAGGCGTCCACGCCATGGGAGGTATGGCCGCTCAGATCCCCATCAAGAACGACCCCGCCGCCAACAAGGTCGCCATGGAGGGTGTCTACAAGGACAAGCTCCGAGAGGTCACCGCCGGTCACGACGGTACCTGGGTTGCCCACCCTCAGCTGGCCATCATTGCCACCGAGGTTTTCAACCAGCACATGCCCACTCCTAACCAGATCTACCGACGACGAGAGGATGTCCACATCACTGCTCGAGACCTCATCAACCCTTACATTGAGGGCGGCAAGATCACCGAGGAGGGTATCCGAAAGAACCTGTTCATCGGTCTTGGCTACATGGAGGCCTGGCTCCGAGGTCTTGGTTGTGTCCCCATCAACTACCTGATGGAGGATGCCGCCACCGCCGAGGTGTCTCGATCCCAGCTCCACCAGTGGGTTAAGCACGGTGTCACCACCGCCGAGGGCACCAAGGTCACCAAGGAGTTCGCCGTCAAGCTGCTCAACGAGGAGACCGACAAGCTCATCAAGGGCGCCAAGCCCGGCAACAAGTTTGCTGAGGCCGCCGCTTACTTCAAGCCCGAGATTGTTGGCGACAAGTACTCCGACTTCCTCACCACCCTCCTTTACGACCAGATCACCTCTGTCGCCGGCTCTTCCAAGCTCTAAGCGCAGCAAAGTGTTAAATTGTGAATATTTATCAATCAAATTGTTTATGAATTAATCAGAAAAGTGTAATCAGTGTACAGAGCACAGTATGTACCGAAATTAACACGAGCCACATTATTGCTTTTTAAGAATGGCGTGTTCGATCATTATATTGTTTCATTTTATTTTAATTTTATTCAGCTGATCCGATCGTATGGCAATGTGCTGTATTAATTACAGTACGATTTTTTGCAAATCTTATTTAAATATGAAAAATTCAATTTTTTTGTATTCTACCGTTAGGGAAATACGTACATTTGTAAGACATGCTCATCTATCGTTCATTACTCATTCAATTAGTCTATATGCTACAAGAAGATAGTCTAGTTAGTATCACCATTATCTCTGTTCCCCTGCTCTTCTGCTCTAAGTCAGCTCGCTCCAAATGTAAGGGAAAATAACGATGCAAGCGGTGACGAGAGAGGCGACAAATTGCAGCAGCGATGCAGGCAGCTTGGCAATACCGTTGGCCTGCATGTTGCAGATTCCTCCGTAGATGGCCACGATGAAAAAGTGTGTAAACAGGTACATGGGTCTGGGGAGCACTCCGGCCAGCAGCATGACCGGATGGTCGACGCAGATGCCGCCCAGCTTGAAGTAGTTGAAGCATCCGAGCTGCAGAATCCGCAGGTAGTCCGAGTCGGCGGCAAAGAGAGAGTAAAGAGCCATGGACAGAATGTTGACGATGGAGTCGAGGTGTTTTCGTTGCCAGTGGAACTGCGAGGTCATGACCGATGAGACGGCGTACGTGTCCTCCAGATCGACGCCTGAGAGAAGTTTGCTGAGCAGCAGAGCGTCGTTGAGAGCAACGGTCATTCCACCTCCAGTCAGAGGATGTCGCATGTTGAGAGCGTCTCCCAGCAGAATGAGACCGTGGTGATCGTTTTTGGAGGCCGACAGGAACGAGTTGGGCATGACTCGAATCGTCTGTTCCTTGAGAGCAGTCTGGAACGACGGCTGGATGGATTTGGGAAGATGGGGCATGACGTTCTTCTCCATGTGCTCCTTGAGAGCTCCAGTGGAGTTGGAGGGCACGGTGCCCTGGATATCACACAGAATTCGCGTCTCTCGAGCTCCGACCTGGTAAACAAGAACAGGACACGAGTTGGGGGAGAGAATTACGTGACCGTGCTGAGGCGAGGGCAGAACTGCGTCCTTGAGGATCAGGCCGGCGAAATGCGATCGAACAGATGTCTTGTTGGAGCTGAAGTCCTTTCGGAACTTGGAAAAGGTTCCATCACAGACCACGGTGAGAGCTGCAAAGTAGTGCTTGTAGATCTTGGCGCCGCCGGTCTTGGAAAAGGTCTTGACTCCGATAATGTGGCCCGTGTAGGGGTTCTTGACCACCTCGGTGACGGTGGCTTCCACCAGGGTCACGTTGGGGGTGTCTCTTGCGGCCTGTCTTAGGTTCATGACGAATCGACCATGATGAAACGATACTCCTCGGGGCGCCTCGTTTGAAATCTCGGCGGATTTTCCACTTCGATACAGCTCGTTGTACTCCTGCTGGATATCTCGAGGCACCTTGGGGTACTTGAGCACACACTCTTCTCCCGAGTAGATGACGTTGTAGCCCTGGCAGGGGACCGCGTCGATGTCTTCGATGCACGATCCGAGACCCAGAGTTCGCAGAGCAGCCACTCCTCCGGGCTGGAGCAGTTCTCCAACGATTCGATCAGGCTCCGACAGATCTCGTTCCACCACCAGCACCTTTCGGCCCTGATTTCCGAGTCCCACGGCCAGGGCGGGGCCGGCGATACCTGCGCCGACGATGATCACGTCGTACTCGTTGGCCTGGGCGGCTGTTGTTTCTGTTGCTTTTTGTTGGGTCACCATGATGTGTGTTGTGTGTTGTGTTGTGTATGATTAATGTGAAAGTTGCGAGTCGAAGATTAGCGAGTGTGTTTGAGTGTGTCTGTGTGCGTTTGTGTCACTTTCGTGGTCCGTCTCTCCGATTTGATGCGCCAAAAGATCGTTCTTATACCACCAAATATCACCTGTTTACGCAGTCTGCAAATGGTCCAACTCTGCAACCTATGCTGATGATATTTATCGTTCGATTCAAAAGGGCGCGATGTTGATAAACTTTGTCTGCTGTTGTGCTTGTTTAACGTGTCTAGCTGGAGAGTTGGGGGCGTGTAGGAGTAGAGCTTGAAAGAGTTGGATACATTCAAGACGTTCAAGACGTTCTAAATCGTATCTTATAGTCGTTTGTTCGCTTTCATAGTTCTATTTTTATCAATTTTCTATGTTGTCTTTTTTTTTTTCGCTTTTCTTTTAAGACATGAATTCTTTCCCCCCCTGGCACGGACAAGGTTTAGGCAAGTTTTTTTGTCTTCGTCGTTAACGGTCGCATTTCCTCGCGTGGCTCGTTCACTTGCCCTTTGGGAAATCCTTACCCTGAAATGTACTAAATGGGGGAGTGTAAAGTTGCTTTAGAGGCGCCCATCTGAGACAGATAGATGGTACATGTTCGTTTCAACAGCTCTTCTCGTTCTGTGTCACTCAAACGGCGGCGTTCTATCGTACCGGTACCATCTTCCAATGTTGCAATATCACATGTAACTAAACGGTTGTTGATACACGCCTGTTATGCTGCATTTCCCACCTCGCATTTTTGCACTTCAACCTTAAGGGGTGGGGGTGTACGAGGGGGGAGGGAACATATGAAGCAGTCGTAGGGAGCGGACGGAAATGTCTGGAGTGCACAGCCTAGCGCATTTGTTACCTTTTTTTTTTTTCTTTCTTTCTTTTGTTTGTTTGGGTGCTTTGCCCTCCTATCACCGTGTTTGCTTCGCCTCCTTACGTAATGCCAGTCAGAGGAGCAGGAAGGGTTGTATTGTCGTGTGTTCGAATCTCGGTTGGGATGGAATTATGCAACTATCGGCAGACCACGTTTGAGGAGTACGATACGATACTTGTAGGAGGGCTGCAGAAAGATCAATTCGTGATGCGTTAGAGGACCTGTGTGCGAATTACCCAAGGCACTCCTAAATTCCTTCATAGATTCAATGGTTCGTTGGTTCGGATGAACGGAAGAGACATACGACATGTGTGCCAGGAAATTCTCCAAAGACCTAAGATAGACTTGTATTGTAAAGGTACGAGTAGCTCATACGATAGAACAGTATACTGTTGTCTGTATGTTACTGCTTCTTGTACATACACTGAGAGTCGCACTCCTAATAGCGCGGAGGTTAAATAGCTCGCTAAACAATCTCTAACGGCAAACCTCACGGGGCCTGGTGCCTGGACCTTACATGCTCTAAATATGGAAGAGAGACTAGCTACACCTGAAACATTGTGAAAACGGCGGAAGGCATACCCGAAAATGTTCCAGGTTAACATCGATGGTACTGGTACGTACACGCTCAGAACACAACATGTGGGGTAAAGTACACGCATGTTTTTCTCATGTGGAGGATGTGAGGGGAACAGCCCCAACCCACTCAATTACATGTCGCCGCAAACGGCTCGGTAATTAATATCCCCCATTTTGACCCCCCGAGTGGCGCCAGCCACATTGCCCTCTATCTCTATGCATGTACGAGCATTTTTCAAGCGCGTGAAACAAGGTCTATTTAATTAGCCAAGGTCCCAACCAAGCACCACCATCTGATAATCCAGCAAACCTTTACAACCACAACTACACAAAAGATGGACCACTCTCACCATATGATGGACCACAGCGGCCACACCATGCCCATGCCCGACATGCCCGACCACGACATGCCCGAAATGTGCAGCATGAACATGATTTTCAACTGGGACACCAAGGGCATGTGTGTGGTGTTTCCCTGGTGGCACGTCAAGACCCATGTGGGTATGGTTCTGACGGTGATTGCCGTGGTGTTCATTTCCGCGGGCTACGAATACGTGCGAAAGCTGTCGCGAGACCTTGATGCGGCCTTCAAGGGCTCCGGTGAGTATTATTTTTTGTTTTTTCTTCTTTCTAATGGTTCCTTTTGTTGGACAATACTTATACAGACTGTGATCTGGAACCGATTATTAATCCAGACGTTCGACCCTCCGACCAGAAAAAGATCAAGATCTACAAGTCCATTTTCTATGGATTCCAGGTGGGCTACAGCTTCCTTCTTATGTGAGTATACGAGACGAGTGATACGATAATTAGATGGCGTGACTCGATAAATCGGGTGGGACGATTAAATCAGGCAAGACAATGACATGACACAACGAATGACGTGATACGACAAACCATGCTAGACTACCTTTAACTAACCCAGGCTCGTCTTTATGACATACAACGCCTGGCTCATGGCGGCTGTGGCCATTGGAGCTGGTATTGGATACTTCGTGTGGGGTGGCGAATCCAGCGAGCGATCCATGTCTTGCCATTAAGATATTAACTATAACTGTATAACGAATTATGTGAATATAATAGACACGTCAACAGTATCATTTGGCTTGTCTACGTGTCGGGAAAAAAAAACATTGATATGTACCTGGTAATTTACTTTTTTCATGCTCGCAATTTCATACAATTTCATTAATGCATATTAGCTACTGTATCGTTATTAATACTCCCAAGCGTCCTCGAGAATAGAGGTGAGGGCCTCCCGAACCTCGGTCTCCTCAACTCCATGGATGCCAGGAGCAAGATCGAGAACTCGTCGCTGGGGAACAGCGCCGTCAACCAGAGCGGAAATGTCGCTCTTCTTGTAGCCCAGAGCGCTGACACCTCGGGGCTGGTGCTTGAGCTTGTTGAACATAAAGTCCTGGATGGCCTCAGCAAGCACCTCTCCAGCAGACTCTCGCTTGACGTTGGAGACATCAACACCAAACAGAGAAGCGGCCTTGAGATGTCGCTCGGGGTCGCTGGGGGCGGTGAACTTGAAGACGGAAGGAGCGGTCACAGCAACGGAGATTCCGTGGGGGACAAGAGGGTGGTCAGTGTGGTAGTCGGGGTGGTAGTAGGAGGTGTTCATTCCACTGATGGGGTACGACAGGCCGTGGCAAATGTGGACACCAGCGTTTCCAAAACCGACACCGGCAAGAGTCGAACCCAGAAGCATGTTGGAGTGGGCCTCCATGTCTTCGGGGTCGGCACAGGATCGAGGGAGGTACTCAATGGCCAGACGCAGACCCTCGAGGGAGAAAACGTCGGCAATGGGGTTGGAGCCCTGGTAGGCAGGTCGCAGGTTAGGGTTGGAAGGACGAGGAGTTCGCTGCTGGTAGGGGATGGCAGTGTAGGACTCGAGAGAGTGGCACAGAACATCGAGACCGGAGGCGGCCTTGACCTGCTCGGGCATGGTGGCGGAGTTGAGAGGGTCGACAATTCCAAGAAGAGGTCTGAGCGCACGGTTAGCGATTCCGGTCTTGGCCTTTCGGGACACGAGATCGAAAATGGCGGTTCCGGTAGTCTCGGATCCAGTACCTGCAGTAGTAGGAACAGCAATCAGGGGCTTGAGATCAATATCGATGGGCTGGGCCTTTCCAACGGGCGCGTTGACAAAGTCGAGCAGCTCGGCCTCGGGGAAGCACTGGTACAGGTTTGCCACCTTGGCAGTATCCATGACTGAGCCTCCTCCAATGGCCAGGTATGCCTTGGGCTGCTTGGCTCTTCCCCAGGCAATGGCATCGAGCACAGAAGGCTCCTTGGGCTCCACGCACACGTCAGAGTACAGGTCGTACTTGATGCCGCACTTGTCCAGCGACTGCAGGGCGGTCTTGACGGCAGGGGTGTCCAGCAGGTTTTTGTCGGTGAAGACAGCCACACGGTCGACTCGCATGTTCTTAAAGTCGTAGCCCACCTCGGCAGTGACACCCGGTCCGTAACGGATATTGGAGGCGGCCATCTGGAACGCGTACTCCGTCTCCTTGTGATTGCTGGCGTAATTTCTGTGGCCGGCTCCCTGGGTAACCATGGGGGTGAAGGCTCGCTGGTAGGCGCCGTAGTTTTGTGAGTTGATGCCATTGACATCGAGGCCAGGAGGCGGGTTGGCCTGGACGGCTCTCAGCACGTTTCGTGCAATGTTGGATGACGTTTTCACCATGGTTTTGTGTGTTCGGGTGTGTGCAAGTGTGCGATGCGTGGGCTGTTACTTTTAGGACTCTGCACCTTATATATATATATAAGAATCTGACTCCCCCGCGCTTTTTTTGCTTTTCCTTTTTTGAATTTCAAAAGTCCTCGTTCCGTTTTATGCGGGGAAGCTTATGCATCAGAGTTGTGGGGGAACTTAATGTGCGTTGGTGGTTATTGTAAAGAAAAACAGTAGCAAAAAATGGACTGAAAACGGACTGCAAAAAAAGTGATGATTACTCACGCTTACTCGCCCATTACTAATAAACCTATATGTATCATATACACCACTCTTACTTGTCTCAACTTGTCTCAACTCCTATAGTTGACGCTAGCCAAACACGAGAGATGCACCTGACAGAGATACGTAGAGGTAGTGTGGGGTACAGTATCGTATCGTATCGTTATCGTATAAGCACAAGGAAAATAACTGTTGGGACAGATTTTCAAAACGAGCGGATCCACTTTGGGACTTCCGTACTGTCTCCTACAACGACATTCAGGGACATTTCGGTTCTCGGATAAGGGCGGCTAAACCTACATTTCGGGCGGAAGGGGAGCATGGTAAGATGCGTAGACAAGCGTCTAATTATGCACGACACCAGCACAAGGGGCATATCAACAGCAATGAAGTGGTGAGAGATGATGTCTGTGAGTTGGGATGGTCTGCTGGGTGTGTTCCAACGTCCGCTTGGTTGTCTCACGTGCTTATATCCACCTCGGAGTTTACCTCGTGATGTGACGAAATTTGGCTTTTTTATTTACTTCAATAAACGTGCTAAAGCCGAGGTTTCGTGCGTGCTTGCATGAAGAGCGGAATGGGGCAACAATATTTCATGAATACAAGCCACGTTTTGGAGTACTCAGAAAGAAGGCAACGCATAGATACTGTGGTTCAGTGTTGCATTGGCCCTTGTGCTCTCCGCGATTTCGCCGAATTGTACATCAGCCCACATTACCAAACTGCACTCATGCAGGTCGCGTTTAGCCGCCCAATAATAGGAGTGGGGGTAAAGACAGTCAGCGAAGGACGGAAGAGGTATTGATACTGCAAACGAATCAAACGACTCACACTTATCACCCGAATCAAAGAAAGTAAACCCACGCGCCAATCTTACGCTAAATGGGTGTTGGTGGGTGTTCTGTAACGGGTATTTCCAGCCGCTGGAAACTGTGAAGTTGTATTAATAAATTAGCAGTCATTGCCGCACTTGCAGTTAGATGGTGTTCTTAGCCGATCGAGGTGTATGTTTTATACCAGTCGATGAGTGCAGCCGACTTGGCTTGACTTGTCAAATTGACTGCCCACCTGGTTTTGCACGTGACTGGCAAACGGTTGTGTCACGTGAATAGATATGTCCCAAATTCTCTGCACTTGCATCACGCTCAAGATCGACGATACTCTAAAAGTTTGGCAACAGAGCGATGCCTCGAAAAACACCTGGGGTCGAAGAAAAGAAGTTGGAGGAACAGTTATATTAGCGCCACCCAAATCTACGTTTGTGCCCAGTGATGGTCGTTGCTGCTAAATACAACAGGAGGTATTTGGAACGAAGTTACTCGCGATACGAGTATCGTACTTGTTACAGAATATTGGTGCTATTTGTCTGTTCTTCGCTGAGAGTCGTCTGCTTTCATAGTGTCTGTTTGTAGGTAAAACATGCCCCATATTTCGCCTACAACACGCCACTTTCACTGTTCCAAAAACACGTGTCTGAATCACTGGGCCGTGTCTTTGGGGCGTCCTTTTCGAGCCGTTTGTTGCGGCGTCTTTTTCGTCTATTCTCCCCGAGCTCTATCTTTCCGTGCGGCTCATAAATTCAATCGACCCGTCCGTGCGGCTCATTAATTACTTCCGGAGCATTCTCAAAGGCGTCTCAAATACAATGTTCCAGTAACGGTGCAGCCACAAAACAAAACGGGGCTCATTAATTGACCTTTAGAATTCCCTTATTGTCTTTTAAATTTCTCCAGCATGTTTTCCCCCGCTATTCTACGCTAATTTCCAACCCCTATTCCCTGCAGTGACGATGCCTTAGCGACAGTCTAGAATAAGTGAGCCGCACGGGGTATCCGTCCAACCATCCATGTATCAGCATGATTCATGCAATACACGTTGGTCAAGGCGGGCTCTGAAATGACCTCAAAGTACGACGGAAATGATATAAAAGGGGTCTGTAACCCCCTCCAATTCTCATTATCAACACAAACACAACCACCACTACAACCACCACTACAACCACTACAAAAATGAAGGTCCTTCTTGTTCTCTACGATGCCGGCTCCCACGCTGCTGACGAACCCAAGCTGCTTGGATGCACTGAAAACGAGCTTGGTATTCGAGATTGGCTCGAGTCTCAGGGACACACTCTTGTCACCACCTCTTCCAAGGACGGAGCCGACTCGGTTCTTGACAGGGAGATTGTCGACGCTGATGTGGTCATCACCACTCCCTTCCATCCCGGATACATCAACAAGGAGCGAATCGACAAGGCCAAGAAGCTCAAGATCTGTATCACTGCTGGTGTTGGCTCCGACCACGTGGATCTCGATGCTGCCAACGCTCGAGATATTGCCGTTCTTGAAGTCACTGGCTCCAACGTCCAGTCTGTCGCCGAGCACGTTGTCATGACCATGCTCGTTCTTGTCCGAAACTTTGTCCCTGCTCACGAGCAGATCATTTCTGGCGGCTGGAACGTTGCTGCCGTTGCCAAGGACTCTTACGATCTCGAGGGTAAGGTGATTGGTACCGTTGGAGGAGGCCGAATCGGCCAGCGAGTGCTCAAGCGATGCAAGCCCTTCGACCCCATGGAGATGCTCTACTACGACTACCAGGCCATGCCTTCTGATGTCGAGAAGGAGATTGGCTGCCGACGAGTCGAGTCTCTCGAGGAAATGCTTTCTCTCTGCGATGTTGTCACCATCAACTGTCCTCTCCATGCCTCCACCAAGGGTCTCTTCAACAAGGAGCTGATTTCGCACATGAAGGACGGTGCCTGGCTCGTCAACACTGCTCGAGGAGCCATCTGTGTCACCGAGGACATTGTCGCTGCTCTTGAATCTGGCAAGATTCGAGGCTACGGAGGTGATGTCTGGTTCCCCCAACCTGCCCCCAAGGACCACCCCTGGAGAGATATGCGAAACAAGTACGGAGGAGGAAACGCCATGACTCCTCATATCTCCGGTACTTCTATCGATGCCCAGGGCCGATACGCCGAGGGCACCAAGAAGATTCTCGAGGTTTTCTTCTCCGGAAAGCAGGACTACCGACCTCAGGATATCATCTGTATTAACGGACATTACGGTACCAAGGCTTACGGTGATGACAAGGAGCACAAGGAGCACCAGGTTTCCCAGTAGATATTCCATAATACCACTACATATAAACTTATTGAAAACAAGCAGACGAAACGTACTGTACAACCATTTAGACGAGTAAAAATACAGCCCATCTCCCATAATAATAGTTGCGTGATACCGTAATACAGTACACTTACTAATGATTGTATACATGCTTAACAATAGAATGCTCTAAAGATATACATCTACTGTACCGGTATGAGTGTGCCTTATAATACTGAAACAATAAACGTGTTACGAATGATGTTTCATAATGCTGGTACAACGGTACACAGTACGAGTACGAGTACGAGTACTGTGCAATTCTTCGTATACAAGTACTGTACCGGTACTTGTAAGACATCTACATTAACGAGTAGTTACATAATTAATCACAACAGTAATTACAGTAATTATCGTATTTCGAAATGACAATGATCTCGATGTACAAGATGAGGGGTAGCTAATTAATCACTGGAACTAATTAGCTAATGTACAGCTCTTTAATTCTGTTTTGGTGCAATGATCTATTCTATATCTATAAATAAGTTAGTGGGTCTATTTTTTTTTGTTCCAATTCCTTCTTTTTTTTTTTTTTGTTTCATCTCACGACGAAAGACTCGACGTCAACACCGTCATCGCCGACAAATCGCACGAAGAGGTATTTGGAGGAGATGGCCTCGTTGAACCGAATCGTCAGCTCTCGAGGAGCCTTGGCACTGTCGGTTCCCACCTGAGGAATGCCTGCCAGAGCCAGAGGAGTGAGCTGGCCAGAGGGCTTCCATCGGCCACAGACATTAGT
This sequence comes from Yarrowia hollandica, assembly GCA_900519065.1. NCBI lineage: Eukaryota > Fungi > Ascomycota > Dipodascomycetes > Dipodascales > Yarrowia > Yarrowia hollandica. The sequence continues at coordinate 1,368,640 of ULGV01000003.1, read as the reverse complement.
AGAAACAGTTTGAGTGTTGTCTCCAAGAGTGTATGTGGCGTCAAGAGTGTCGTCCATCACTGTTCCGGGCTGAACACGGGCTCGAGACACGAGCTCACCCTCGAAATGAGGGTCCATGGCCGACCATCCGCCGCTTTTAGTTCCGTACATTTGCAGCTGCGAGTTGTCAGTGAGCGCAAACCGGTTGGCGAATCCAGCAAAGTTGTTGTTTTCGGAGGCGGCGACTTCAGGCGTGGCGGCCTCAATGGTGTTTCCACCCATGAAAATGCGGCCGATGGAAGATGCAGAAGAGTCGTGTTTGGTGGCAAAAAACTGCTCGACTCGCTTTTTGGTGTCGTCAAAGGACACACTACAAGGCGGGTTGACGGCAAAAACAGCCACGTACTTGGCAGGTGACGTGAACTTGCTGGCCGAGGGAGAAACCACCTTGATCTCCTTGAAGCTGGGGGCTCCAAGGAAACCACCCTGAGACTGCTCCGTCTGGAACATGAAATCGTGCACATTGTCGAGGGACGAGAAAACGGTGTCGTTCTTCTGTGTCACTGTCTCGGGACTGCCTTCAAACTCGGCCGAGGTCATGCCCACCTGTTTGAGAGGCACAGAAGACCGTTTCTGTTTCTTGGCCAGAGGTGCTCGAAAGTCGGAGGTATCTTCGTTGTTGAAAAACTCCGCGTAAAAGGCGTCTGAGGACAGGCACGCGGGCTCGAACACATCCTCCTCCTTGTCATCGTCGAGGTCGAAATCAGGCACCTCAAAGGGAACGCCCACCAGAGGTCCAAACTTGGGTGAAGACGCCAAAGAGCATGCCACACTGCCGGCCAGAGAAGGGGCGGCCGAGTCGTAGATGACGGAGGTGGATCTTGAGGGAGGGGGCTGCTTTCGCTGGCCGGGGGCGTATTTTGCAGTACTTTCTTTTCTCATTTTGGTGTTGTGTTGTGTATGACAGGTTGAATTTACACGGACCTGACTTTGTATTTATTCATTTTGTTGCCTTCCCTCGACAGTATCTGCAACTTTAACACGGGCAGAGGCTAAAACACCCTGTGACATCAGTGTGCATATTTTTTAAGTCTTTTTTCATCGTTTAAGCTTTTTCTCTCACGACGGATGTCCCGAAACGGAAGCCGTAAAGTTTTAGCAGGAAAGAGGGCAAGTCCAAGTGGTGATAAGAGAGATAAAAAAAAGAAACAAGTTTCGGGACACGGAGAAAGAGAGGGAGAGAGGGAGAGAGAGACGCGTGATATACGGAAATACGAGTAATATTAAATGTTGTATGTCCGGAGAAGTCGAGCCATTGCCACATATTAGTTGTCCTGTTATGTCGTTAACATCTCGCTTATTGCACATGCCCCTGAATTAAAGGCATCCCACCTTGCACTGAGACAATGGCAAGGTTGCCAAGCGTTAAAAAGAAAATCAGACCGAGATTCAAGCCAGTTACGTCATGGCGATTATCAGTGGTGTGAGGTGGGGTTGGATATGAGGTGATCTTGTGAGTTGCTACAGTACGAGTACTAGTAGGCGGTCAAGTGATTATACCCTACCGGTACTGGTTTGTCGGTTGTCTGTATCGTACAGCAACTTGTAGAATCATAGGAAACGCCACGTTAATGTCTCGCTCGGGGCCTTCTAAAGGCTTGGCTGAAGGCTTTGTTGATGTCTTGCTGTCCTTGTGTCAGCGATGCATGGGCAGTAAATCCGTCCACGTCAACATCGTCGTTCTAGACTACCGTATTGTATAATTAAAAGCAGGGCAGTAGTATCCGTTCTCGAATTCACACTCTCCTCTAAATAGCACCCTCCCTGTTGATATTGACGTCATCAATGGCCAGGTGGTTGGGACAATGACGTATTCACCACGAACATGACCGAATACCGTAAGTCCGAGATCCAAACTCCGGTCAAGTGTTTTTGGATGAATTTGACCTTTTTCGGCACCGTCTGACCCACTAATCGACTACCTCGAGCAATATAACCCCACCCACGACTCGAGACTATTTCCGGCGTCCACTTTAGTCCTAAAGTCCGTTTTATACCTCTAACCCACCGGATGAATGTATATCGGAGTTGCTTTGCTCTTGCAAAATGTCTCACACCTAATTCATTTCGACAACACGACAACATGTGAACATAATAATTGTATTTGCATGTGGCGCGGGATGAGTACAAAAGGTACGAGTACTCGTATATCTTTCATGTTGATGCTGTGTGGGGGAGACAAAGAATATACAATAACACACCGATATAGGTGTCGATAAAGAAGTCGATACATACATGTTTCACTTCTTCTGGTTCAGCCCTAGATAATCAAACTGAACACTGCGTGAACAAGGTCTCTTCGGGTAGTTTGAAACAGGTCATCGTACCAGCCCCAAGGATATTACAGCACTAAGCCAGGTGATATGAATTAAGACAGACGCCCTGGGTTTTGATTGGCTGTTTGTATTCACGTATCTCTCTCTGGTGATGTTCCTGTGTCAGCTCATACCAACAATTGCAGCCATATGTTGAGCATTCGCTAGTCTTTGAAATGTATCAGTACCTGAGGCATTTGTTGTGTTTGGAGACATTTCTATCCTTTTGACGACTGTTGGATTCATTGTAGACCCTCTGTTTATCTCCTCGTACGTTCGATGATCTTCTCCCCATAGGTATAGCCATATTTAACATACATTGTCGAAAATCGAACCCACAATCCACCAACCATGCATAAATCATGCACGGTAGATTCAACTCGCTACGCGTAAATGATATAGCCGTCGTTTGCACACGCCAACCACGAAAAACACAGAAAAAACAATACACAATGTCTGTGCCGGCTGAACAGCTGGAGACGTTTTTACCCTCCGAACTGCATTTTCTCGCGGAAAATGAAACCATCGAAATCCTGCCGAGACGGGTAGGTGACCCCATCAAATTGGCAGGCACTGATCTGCCTCTCATGCATCCTCTTCGAAAGCACAGAATCCCCATTTGGATGGCCATTACGCTGAAAAAGCAGCAGCGGTGCCAGCTGATCCCGCCGGACTGGATGGACGAGAGCAATCTGCGGCGCATTCTGGCGTTTGAACATGCCAATCCCCACGCCTTTTCCAACGTGGATTTCCACTGGCTGGAGATTGCTCAGATTGTGCTGACCACGGCTCCAGATGACCTGACGTCGCCACCACAGGTGGTTCGAAACCTGGTGCGGGACATTCGAGAGGTGCGCGAGCAGAAAAGTCGACAGGGTATGAAGGAGGTGAACGAAAACATGCTGCAGATGGACCGACTGGGGGCTCTGGAAATCAACGAAATGCGACCGTTTGTGGTGCAGGGAATGGAGGAGATGATCAAGATCCGAAAAGCCGGCAAAAAGGAGGAGCCGATCATCTACTCGGAAAGTGACAACCCAGAGGACGATGAAGATGACGAGCCTACATATGGTCATGATGAAGACGAGTCGTTGTTGGCAGTGCCTTCTTCGCAGCTGGACTCGTCGTTACGATACGGAGATCCTGTTGACACCTCGGAACGAAGACGGGACTTGTCGCAATGGGACGATAATATGGATAATGAGTAGCAGGAGGATGTACACTAATGAATATTTATTGTAACTAAGTACGATACGTATTTAAGCATGTAGAAATGCGGTAGAGAAGGAGACGTTGAAATTGCAATAGCGGTGATTGCATTGTATTCCGTTCGGGTAATTGTAAACAATCAACCGCGTACCTAAACCTCAACCTCGGTAACCTTGACCTCGTTAAATTTGACAAGCAACAGAGCAATATCCTGGTTCTCAATAAACTGCTTGGCGTCGGGATTGGCCTTCTCATGCTTGGCAAGGTACTTTTCGGCCTCACCAATGTCCTTCACCTCTCGAGCAGAGCCATTGAGAGTCACACTCATGGAGCTGATCTCGTTCTGGTTGATGTTCTGCAGCACCTCCAGCAACGACGGCTCCTGGCCTCCCACAACACGTGATCGGGCTGTGACCCAATCGTGAACCAGCACAGAAACTAATGGGTTTTGCGACACATTGATGTATGTGGTGGACGACTTTCGAGTGGTCAAAACAATGGCCTGCTCGTCGGCAATGTACGTGTAGTTCATCAGAGTCACGTTGGGCTGGTTGTTGTGGCACGTGCCCAGATGCACAAATCCGGCGTTGGTGAGCAGCTGCTCGACTTCCTTTGATAGCGTGGCCATAGTTGTATTTGTGTGTGATGTAGTGTAGGTGTTGTTAAGAAATGGTCAACTGATGTGGGGTGATGCATGATACGATATTTATGGTAATAAGGTTTGGTGTATTAATAAGAGTGTTCTAAGCGGTTGAAATTGAGGAGGTGACTGATGTTGGACTATTTGAGAGAATTGAGTAGAAAAACTGCTTTATTGAGGTTTCTGGACTGCTGAGAAGAAGTTTATGGTTAATTTTCTTGCTCGTTCAAGCTATATTAGTTGTTTTGTATATAATGATGTTTTTTGGGTCATGAAATGGTCGGTAGCAACTTGATAGTGATTCAGATTAGGCTGTAAACTTGTCAAATGCAAGCTATAGGTGTTAAATATCCTCTGATTAACTTCTCATCTTTCAATCTTCACTATTGATCGAGTTGTGGTCCTTGTAAGATGTAGCCATCAAGGCCAATCAGTTTGAATTAAAAAGATTTATAACTATTCAAAGCTCCAAGTTATTGTTTGCTATCATATAAATGATTGGTATAGCTGTTCGTCTACATCATCTTGCTTTGTTGCTTCCCTGGCTCCACTATATATTAACTAGAATGGGTTCTGTAATAACAGCTTACAAGTGACATTCAGACACGTTAATCATATGAGATTTGTGATTCTCATGCACCAATGTATCAGATTCTCGACTTTCAACTCAATTGCTCTAATATTCTTCGTTTAATGACACATTGATGACTTCGCTGCAAAAAGTAACAGAATTCAATGAAATTCGTCATCAGTGGACTTCGGACAAAGTAACGTGATGAAATCACATCCTGTATTGTTAAATAATATATCATGGTTTGAAATTCCTAGTTGACACCATCATTATCAATCATATCACAAGCATCTGAGCACCTCCACTACAAACCCGTCGAAAAGCAGGTTTTTTACCAAATGCAACATGTTAGTAATGTCCTATCAAGTTGTTATTGTTACCATAGTTAGAGGCGCACAGAATACACCTAGTGGGAAAATACTGATCTCAATATCTCAACAACTGGGCAACTTGTTGTTTTTTCTGAACGCCCTTTTTTGCCTCGAAATGTGCCGAAATACAAAACTGTCCACTGGGTGCCTAATAGTTATCCGAATCAAATACTTCTTTTTGAAAGGGGTCACACATGGTCTGTATAAGGGCCAGATAATTTCAATTTCTCGTTACAGTCAATTTTTGGCTTTATTTTTCGACTTTTTAAGCTGTTCTTCAGGAGAGAAAAACAGTGCTTTAATTATGCCTTTCCCCTGTTTGATCAGAGTAGGACTTTTTTTACAAGTTGCCCTGTGATGTTCTCTACAATATTATAGCCTCATCTAATTAATTTTACATGAATATTGATTGTATAATTCAACATTTACGATGAAATTGCGGAATCTCAAGTTTGAGTACATTAAAGATTTCTGGTGAAGGTCTACACTATGAAAAAAAGTTGTTTCTCTTCTTTCTACAACTGTTCAATGTTGAATTTCTTTGATTTGATTACTTTTGGGAATTTTATGACACATGTTTTTGAACAATATCAGTACTATTAACGTCTCTGGAGCCTCCACACAAAATATTAGTAAGCAGCACAATGTACCAGGTAGTGTAAATAGAGTTTGGGGTAATGCACAACACCAACAGAAAGATCATGGCGGATCATTAAGACCACACAACATTGGCAGGAGGTGTTTCCCGTTTCCATTTTACGCTCATTTTTGACATCGCTGCAACTACCTACGAATACCAACTTGCGGACACCGTTTATCGACCAAAAAACAATCACAATGGAATCTGAATTCCCCGAAATCGGAGCTGAAGTTATTCCGCCTGGAGACGAGATGGAGGTGGAGTTTGTTGAGGAGGTAGACGTACCTGCTGTACCTGTTCTTCCTCCTCAACAGGTTCCCAAACCTGAAATTGTCAGTGAGAGCATGTGTGATACAATCAAGGCTCGGACGTTATCGATTCTGACAGGCAAGAGTATTCCTGATCCGATTTTCTTGGATGCGGAAAAGGCGCGTGTTTACAGTCTGATGGAGAACGCTATTCGGTTTGGAGAGGGAAATTCGTGCATTATTGTGGGACCTCGAGGCACGGGCAAGACGCTTATTGTGGAGACTGCTCTGGCTGAGCTTGGAGAGAAATACAACAGTGCTGGATCACAGAACAATTTCATCACCATCAGGTTATCTGGATATGCTCAGTCGGACGACAAGATGGCAGTACGAGAAATTGCACGACAATTGGATACTGTCCTTCCTAACCATGGTCAGTTGATTGAGAACAAGAGTATTTCGGAAACCTTGAACCAGATTTTGTCTCTGTTTGACCGAGCAGATGTCGATGCTAGTGAGAAGGAAACGGTTTCGTTGGTGTTTATTCTGGACGAGTTCGATCGGTTCTGTTCGACCACTAAGCAGACGCTTCTTTACACGTTGTTTGATGTTGCACAGTCGTCACGAGCACCTATTGCTGTGATTGGTCTCACTCCACGAATCAATGCTCGTGAGCTTCTTGAAAAGCGTGTTCGAAGTCGGTTTTCACAGCGAGTCGTACAGGTCAAACGACAGCATGGAATGAACGACTTTTGGGCCATTCTGCGAAACGCCGTCATGTACCCTGAGCGTCTACTCAACTTGGTCAAACAGGAAGGTGTGGATCAAGACAAAAAACTGCATACCGCTGTGGACTTGGACACAGTGAGGTACTGGAATTGGCACTGGGAGGCCATGTTTCAGGCGGGACCTCTGCGAGACCATGTTGAGCGGCTTTTCCATACCACCAAATCGTGTCGAGAGTTCTTCACATCTGCCATTTTGGCCGTTTCTCAAGCAGACCCATGGATTGATCCCAACGATTTTGTGGTAGATGCCTTTGAAAGAGGAGTGGCAGACACAGAGTCGTTCGTCGAGGGTCTGTCTGATCTCGAGCTGTCTCTCATCATCTGTGCTGCTAAAGTGGAGGTCATGTTTGAGGTTGATCAAGTGAACTTCAACCTGGCTTATGAGGAGTACTTGAAAACTGCCAAGGAACGAAGAGAGGCACTTCGGGCGGTGGATCTAGAAGGAATGGCTACGGGTACAGTGGCTGGGTTCCGAATTTGGAGCCGTGGAGTGGCTCGAGCTGCATGGGAAAAACTTGAGTCTCTCAACCTGCTGTCGCCCGTGGAAAAGAGTGCCAAACGAATGGCCAAACAACTAGCATCCGACACATCTCTGGATGACGAGATTCGTATGGCTCGAGTTGATGTGAGTTTGCAGGAGTTGACTAACATGCTTGGAAACACCCATCATTTGATCCAGTGGACCAAGATCCGTAGATAAATAATTTAAGACATAAGCATACTAAATATAATTGGTAAATTGGTAAAAAAGGAAAACAGAGGCTGTAAGCCCATTTAGAGGCATTTTTTGGCAAATTGGGATGGTAGCAAAAAAATAAAAAATGGGGTCATCCCGGGTTTGAACCGGGGTCACCTGCAAGTTATGATTGTACTGCAATCACAGGATGCTTCAGTCGCCCGAAGCAGGCATACTACCACTATACTAATGACCCGGACGTTATTCTGAGGGGTCGTTATTTTAATATAGCCTCTAGTCCCAAAAAAATTTTGAAAATTGCGAATTTCTCCGCAACCACGGTAGTTATGACAAAATAAATGGTTCAGTATATTTCCTTTGAAACTAATCTTTGGATTAAACTAAACTTTGAATCTATTTGACTGGTATTTCTCATAATAATGGCATTTGAAAATTTACCCCAAAAGTGATAAAATTCGAGAAATTGATTTTTCTTGTATAAAACCTCCAAATTTGAATAGTAAAATTATATGAGAGTATTCCATGGGACCTGATTATAAGCCTCACCTGTTAGCTTTACCATAAATATATTGTAGCGACTGCTCTTGAGGTTCCCGTTACAGTAAGCTGTAAGAAGAGGAATCATGGCCACTTGGTAAATATCTATGGAAATTATTAAATGACAAAAGTATGAAAGTTTACTAAACACATTCATAATAGTATTGAATTTTTTCTACTTTTGGACCTTTACTTCGTCTCATGACAGTATCGTACGATACAAGGTGTGTGGCCTCCAGAATATGGTGACTGAAAATGTATGGGCCTAATTATAGTGAATGTCGAGAAATTGTGTGAGATTCAGAGTTGAACAGGTATAACCAAGAAAAAGGGATATTTGTACTAAAACCACATCTCTTTTAACCCACCTTCCCAGTCGTCTACTGTGAGGGGTGTGACTCTCCGATGTATCGTTGAGACCCTCTCTGTAGGTCTCTTATATAGATATCACGTTAATTCCTAATGTAGGGTTATTAGAAGAATGAAATATTTGAAATGTCTTTCTATCCAACCGTTGGCGTAGGCTAGCTACGAATCGTTATCGTTCCCTCCTGGCGATGCCAATGTCGACTGTTGAATTGGTAGGGTGTCGTGTGTATCATATAGACACAAGTACTAGACTGCACCGGTAGTGAAAACCAAAACAGTTTGTAGCTTCATGAAGAGGTTATAAACTATACATACTTGCTCATCATTCAGATAGAGAGGCCTTCATAACGATACAAGACTGCCTCCTTGTAGTTCTCTTCCTTCAAAAGGTAGAATTGTTATCTCTGACATTTTTTTAGTCCCCGTAGCTTGAGATCTATGGAATTATGTAACTAGTTTTAACAGATTCAAAACAATTGTATCAGAATACGAATTTGAACATCTGTTCCTGTTGAGTCCATACGTGACTCCATTCACACTGCGGTCCAACACAAGTGAGACTAAGAGAACGAGTACAAAGCAAACCCATGTGCTACATTTGTGGCCTAATAAACCCGCTGTTATACTTCAATATACCACCTAAGACTCAATGTACATGTCAACCAGAAACTCGTCCTAATCCCCTCGACTGCACATCAAGTTGTAGGACAAAGTCCCCTTAAAATTGCTTAATTCAATCCAAAGTTATAATCCGCCATAGATTTAACTTCAAATAATCTCAATGTGTTGGCCACTAAGCTCCAGATATCGTATTGTCGCCAAAACTGTCGCCGAAAATTTTCGACTTTTTTGAACTTTTGGTCTGCCAAACCCTCTGATTTTCATAGTCGCGCCTGGTTGGCTCAGTTGGTTAGAGCGTTAGTCTCATAATCTGAAGATCACCAGTTCGACCCTGGTACCGGGCAGCTATATTTTTTTCCTTCATTTCGAAGGCATTTTTTTTTTCTCCATACAGACTTACTCGCTTACACTTCTTTGTACACAGGCATATTTTTCATCTGGCTTTCTCCCCTATTTTGAGGGCGTTTATGAGCCCCCCCCTCACCTGCCGGTATTGCACGATATTCGCACGCAGTTTCAAGCTCTCAGGGTTAGGGACTTCCCAATGTAGGTGAAAACTTTCTACCAATATGTGGGATCATTCAGGTCAGACCCGAGATCTGTATACCAACACTAAGCACACAAGCACGACAGCTACGCTCTACGGCTGGAGATTTCATCTGCATAAATTGGACCATGCTTAGGGTGAAGAAAGGAAGGGCAACCTACCTTCCGAAGCTGGGGTTGAAGCCGCCGGCGGTCCCTGACGACGATCCAGTGTGGAGCGCACACAATCTCTACAACGATCTGGACTGTCCGTCTAGTCTGTGGCAGGACGACCACAAACGGTTTGTGGCCTACAAGGGCCAGTGGTCGTTTTTGGATGGAGGACGGACCCGAAAGGCAGGCAACGATGTGCGTTATGGCCGAGAAGCTGTGAATCGAATGAAAAGCGCTGCTATGAATCTGGAAAAGCTGTCCCCTGGTGAACAACGAAGGAAAATGGTGAGTCTAATGGCCCTGGGTGTGCGACTGGCTGCTCGAAAGGCCATGCCTATCAAGTATGTCGATTGCGCTCCTAGAACCGATGATACTCTGGATGCGGACAGCGGACTGTTGGGACAGGCGTTTGGTGCTATTGAGAGCGCGTTGCACGTGGACATGGGTGAGGGCGTGCACAACAAGCCACCACAAGACTGTAAATACCTCATGACCCGTCGGATCTGGCGGATCTTGGGTAAAACCACGCTGGCTCCAGCGCTCATGGGCTACGCGATCAGATCGCTCAAAAACACAAAGGCTCACCCTCAGCTGGTGATTGACCTGTACTCCATCTTTGCGCAGACGCAGTACGTGTACCACCTGCCTATTGGCAACGCATGGGGCTACCAGGTCAACCTGGATCGGTTTTTCCGTTACGCCGCACGCCACGTGTGTCCGTCGGAAAAGCCCTCGGACGCAGAACTCACCTACTTGTGTAACCTGTTTTCGAAATACAACCACGAGACGGGTCTGCCACCAAACGTGCCGTTTTCGTCTCGTATCGAGGCTCTGCTGCCGCCAAACTGGCATCATGTGTTTCTGCAGATTCTCAGAGACAGACAGTACCCTACCAACGGCCGCACTTTCGCGAGACTGGCGCTTCAGGTGTCAAAGGTGTCGCCATCAGCGCGCCAGGATCTCGTCGACTACCAACTGCAACAATCACAACGATGGTGGTACCATGACGAAAGTATTTTCTCGCTCATGTACCTGATGTGCAACCGAGGTGACGCCGAGGCCTCCATTGAGGTCATGAACTCGAGCAAGTTTGCCGACCGACTCTTGGACGAGAAAACACGAATGGGAGCCTTCAGAATGCTGCTGTACCGAGCGGTCAAGTTTGAGGGTATGCGAGACGGAGTGAGTGTGTTCAAAACAATGAAGGAGAAGGGCTGTGCTCCAGACCTACAGTGCTACGGACTTCTGATCCACGGCTACAAGGAACGAGGCTACTACGAGGAGGCCATCACTCACGCGCTGGACGTAGCTACCCAGAGTTATATCCCCAACGAGATTGCTACCGACTACTTTGAGGCTGTGGCCAAGAGTAAGGATCTCAAGGAGACGCTGGCGGTCTACTGTCAGCTGTACACGCCACACTCGCTGCAGGATCTGGGCATTTTTGCCTTTGTTCTGCGAGGCAGTTCACACAATAAGATCTCTCTGAAGCATGCACTGTCGGAGCTGCCGTCTCTGCCCCAAAAGAAACCCGGTTTCCGAGTATACCAGTCCGACGTGGTCAGCTTGCATATTCTGTACCGCGCAATACTGGACGAGGCCGACCAGGTGGAGCAGGTCCGAGACCTGTACGAAAAGTACCGTGACTTGGTGGGTGAGAAGTTGAGCCAGGAACGCATGCCGCGTCGATGGAAGTGGCTCAGAGAGGACAAGGGCCTGGCGGTCATGTCTACCTTCATCGGAGCCGTATTGCGGTGCACAGGTGACATTTCGCAGTGTCTGCTTCTGGTCAAGGACTTTGTTCAGGTGGCCAAGGTCAACATGTTTGCTCCCGAGGTGTTCAACACATTGGTCACGGCCTCGTGTTACAGTGGACGTTTTGATCTGGCTGAAGAGGCCTTGAGACTGGCAATGTCAATCGGAACGCCCACCAACAAGGTGGTATTCATCCCCCTGGATGCCCATCTCAAGGCTGGACGTCTAGAGAAGGCAGAAGTCTTCTGGGACATTGCCGTACAGAACAATGACGTTTACTCGTATCTGGAGCAGTCGGCCATAATGCTTCCGGTAGCCGATGAGCATGGATGGACGGTGCCCACAAAGCTGCGACAGGCCGTGGATGAGTACCACAAAGAACTCGAGGCCAAGAAGGAGGCCAAGGAGATGGGGTACGCCAAGGACGACAGTGCAGAGCAGGAGCTGCTGCAGGTGGAATACAACGAAGAAATCGCATCTCAAGTCGGATTGGACCGCAATGCTGGCAAACGGCCGGCTTCCGGGGCCAAATAAGAGCACACAACGAGCCGACATTTTCTGTATATATGCATGTGATTAGGAAGGAGGAAAAAGGATATACGTATGACGAATACATATGATGATTATGATACTATTTGTAGTTTATTACTTGTAGATCCTTGTGTTTTCTCAAATATAATACATTAATTACTGTTATTACACAGGACACCCTAGGGGGCGTTGGTGCCCACGATGGGATCAATCTCATATACAAGCGCCACATCGGTACTGGTGGTACCACTCCAGCCTCGGTCGCCACTGGACGTGACCATGTATCTACAGCTGGGATCCACCTTAATGGAAGACAAGATGCCTCCTTGGTGACCAGGCACAATCCAGAAGGGTACCGCCTGTTGCTTGGAGCTCTGCACATCGTACAACCGCACGTTGTCGTGAGAGCCACACAGCACATGTCTGTTGTTGGGCATGGCGGCCACTGTACTCACCGCTCCCGACACGGATGGGAACTTGAACACCTTGGAAGGCACATGCACGTTGCCCCGCAGCGAAAACTCCTCCACAGTACTGTTTCGTCGACCCACGTAGATACGGTCTCCATCCGTCGACCAGCAGGCGCTCATACACCACGGCGGGGTTCCTTGTGGGACGGAAATGCGTGTCGCACGTTTTTGCTGTCGTCTGTCCCAAATATCAACTGTTCCATCAATGGCCGAGGTGAGGAAGATGGACTCTGAGGTAGCGTTTCGTGTGGGCTCTTCGTCTCCCTCGGTATCTCCTGGTTTAACGCTCTCATTGGCCTCCTTTTCGGCAGCCACGTCCACATCCTCCTTTTTCACCTCTGTTTCTGCCTCTTCCTCCTCGTCAGATCCAAACAGCGATCCCATGCTTTTATCATCATCGTCTTCCTCCTCGCCCTCGAGGATCTCCTTGCCTCGGGCCGTTCTATCACTGTCCAGGCCCTCCAATCCAAGATTTCGGGACACTAGGGCTCCTCCTACAGGTTGGTACTGCACTGTGCTGACCTGGCCAGAAATGCCGTCAAACGTCCGCACAACATTTCCAGTGTCAAGATCCCACTCATTCACCGTCTTGTCCCACGATCCGGACAACAGCCGGTTTTCCCACTGGTTGAGGACCAGCACGGATACCGTCGAGGTGTGTTTCTCCAAATACGCCTGAATCTGGCCCTCGTTGTGACGCACACTCATCAGCGTGATTCCTCCACTCTGCAGACCCGAGAGTAGCCACAGGCACCGTGAGTGGGCCGCCAACGAGTACACACACGACAGCTTGGGCTCGTACAGCCCGTCCTTTGGCTTAATGTCCGTTTCGTAGACAGGCTGTTCATTCTCCCAGTAGGACGTCAGCACACCGGCCTTAGTCACGCAGTCCACAAAAGGATGTCTTTGTGCCACCGTCAGGGGAAGCTTGCCGTTCAGAGATGCAAAAAAATCATATTTGCGCACAAACCCGTCCTGGCCACCAGTGAACATCCATTTGAGCTCCCACGACAGATCTATCGCATGTACGGGACAGCTGTGGATCGCCGCCACGTACGGCACAATGTCATAACCCTCGCACTTGTCTGTGTTGGCACATAACGGAATGGGCTTGCGTCCAGTGTGCTTGAGCACATCCTCAGGAATGTCATTAGTACCACTGTCATCGAACACAATGTTGTGCGTGCCGTTGGATGTGGATGCCACATGGCCATTAGACCTCGTCACGACCTCTTCCTCTTCCTCATCATCCTCGTCTTCGCCATCATCATCTCCCATCACCACATCCTCCGTGTCGTCCACATCCATGTTGTTTTCCAGCGCATCCTCAAACAGATCATCCTCATTTTCCTGCTGCTGGTCCTCGTCCTCCTCATCCTCCTCATCGAGCTGGTTCAGCGCCTTGTCGTCTAGAAAGTCGTCTTTGGACATTTTCTCGTCACGTGGTGGTGCACTTGGCAGTGTAGCCTTTTGATAATGTAAATGTTGGAGTAAGGTGGTGAGGAGGTGAAGTTAAACGGAGATGAGGTGCATGCGAGCGATGCTAACATGTTTCGTGTAGAGACATGTTTTCATACCAAGGAAAGAAACCAAATGGACTGAAAAATATTTAAGTGGTTTGTCGTTTTTTTGCTCGATTACCATTTCTACCCAATTTCATCTCAGCTCGTTTCCACTGCATGTGCACAATATAAGTACGAGTACTTTGGGTGTACGTACACTGTAGCTACAATACCAGGTATAGCGAATAAGCAGTGATCCAAAGTGGGGTTATATTACGAGCATCCAAGTTACAGGGTCGAAAGTAGCAAAGCCATGCAAATGTGTTAATTAATCCATCCAATCATCCATTCATTCATCAAGTGTTTCTGTTCATCACGTCATGTCAACAAACGTGCTGTCCTGGGATCTCTGTGTAGAAGATATTCTTCGTTGTTAGCTACTACAAGACCCTCAATTTATAGGACTATAAAAAAAGCCATCCATCGTGTTAGTTTCCTCCTCTTGTGTTACCTCTTCCAGTATTCCCACGTCTAGTCAAACAAAAACAACCGTTCAGAGACCTCCTTGACAACCAAATCCATACCTGCATCCAAATTGTACCCAGTGTACGCACTGCAGCCCATGATGGTGGTATTGTGGCCCTCGGGGATCTGATCTAGGTCCAGATGGCTGCTGATACGCTCCACGGTTTTTTCTCGCTGATCCTCGTCCACCAAGTCCAGCTTGTTGATCCAAATAAGAACTCCTGCTCCTACCAGTCGGTCTTCGTTCAGAATCGCGTGCAGCTCCGTACGACAGTCGTTCAATCGGTCTGTAGCACTGGCATCGACCACCCAGATCATGAAGTCCGTTTTCTCAAAGTAATTTCTCCAAAAAGGCCGTAACGTTTTCTGACCGCCGATATCCCATATATTCAGCTTGTACTGGCCTCTTGGTACGGTTCGGATGTTGAATCCCAGTGTTGGAGACACCTCGTTCACGTCTTCATTGAGAATCTTCTTGACAATGGTAGTTTTGCCCGAATTGTCGAGTCCACTGAGTTAGACCAGTTCGAATTGCCACAATGCAACAAAACCAATACTCACAGCATTAACACTCGGATCTCCTTATCCTTGAGCTTCTGTTTCTTGATAATCGTTAACAGTCCCATGTCATGTCGAGTTATGAGAGCAGTGTAGATGCACAAGAACGCATCAGTGTGAGCTAAGATGTGAGATTGTCGAAACGCGGCCCCACGATGAAAAAGGCGGAAATGCTGAACAGAGACCCGTGTAACTAACTTGTCGTACCGGCACTTCTACTTACCAGATACCAGTTAAGATAATTCATCCTCACCCCATTTTTTCCCCCCGTTTTAAACTTTGCATCACAACAAAAACGGATAACCTTCAACGTATCGACACCATACTGAAATTCATATCAGAATGATCGCCTGGGTCTCCTCTTTCTTTCGGAGACATTTTCCTTGAGGTAGCGTTGGTATTACAACGTCACGTGTCAGAAAGAGAATAAGGTTATGTCCCCCATAAAGTATCAATATTTTCATACTAACAATGCTGGGAAAAATGTAAAAAAGGAATACCTGTAATGTCGTAATCACTATTTTTGTATGTGAGATTCAAACGCGAAATTTCCCCTCTAAAATTGCCCTCACATGATTAATCGTATACCCTGCTTGACAAGGAATAGAGTTGCTCAAACTATGCACGTCAGATGCATACGCGGTCTCAATATATACCTCACATCAAACGACCATGACAGGGTGGATATATATTCACAGGGCGTTACGACTACTTACACCATACCCTCAGGCGATTCTCAACCGCAAGCGTTCGTCTGTTGCCGGTTTATCGCTTGATTACGGCCTCTGGTCGTTCATTGGAGCCGTCTGCCATTTCATATTCACTATCACCTACATCAACAGTGATTTGATACATGTACAATTCGTACAAAGGTACCCTCGGGCATTCGAGATGCCCAGTGCGTCGGGTGTCAACGCTCTGATGGACTTTAATGAGACGGTGGTATGGGGAATCTGTGCTGTGCAGGCATGGTACACGTATCGACATACCCAGACCAATGCACAATCGTGGTCACTTGAAGCCAAGATCATTATGGGTTTGTTTTTCGGCGTGCTCTTGTTTCTTATCATTGCTGTCAAATCACACCCTTTCGCCAAAGTACCTTCTCCTCCGGGCGTTGGCTACCTTGGTATCAAGTTCATTGATGTCGTAGATTGGTTGGGCATCATTGGAGACTTCAGTGTTTATGCACGATACATACCACAAGTGTCGTGTAACTGGACAGTGCAAAGCTGTGTCGGTTCATCATTTCTGCTCATTTGTTTGGATTTTGCCGGTGCATTTTTTGGCATCTTAGATGTTTTGGGTGCCAAAAAAGCCAAGCCTTCTAAGGAGAGAAACAGAAACAAGGTGGTCAGAGCTGTGCGTCCCTCAGGTTTGTTCTGGGCATGTTGGTTCCGGTTTTTCTGGGACGCAATCCTTCTATACCAACAGTGGAAGTACAAGGGGTGCCGCCCTCTGGTGAAACGAAAGTACGTTAAACCGGTAGATGTGGAGGTTGTCGGGGAGGAGGATGACAGTGATGAGGGCCATCGATTGCTTCATTCTGGAGAAGTAGAACTAAGAAACATCGCGTGAACAAAAGAAAGGACTTCAACATGCATTTTTTATATTTAATGAGCTTCTTAATTAATATCATAACAACAATCTTATTTTACACGCACCCATAGTTTAAAAAGCCACGTCATCAACAAAACGGCCAAACAAGACTCCACCACTCACGGAATAAGGTTTCTTTCTGATGTGGGGAACGTGAGAGCTAATTACACATGAAAATAGTAAATTAAAATCGGTAATTAAATCATTAGATGAGAACATTGTAAACGGCTCATAAGAAATGCTCGCATGTATGGAGCATCCACTGTACAATCCCACACACATTTAATATCATTTACGAAGCTTTTTCTCTGAAAACCCCCATAAGCCGAAGGCCGGGTAACACCAATGACCGACACAAGACACCTTACAAACCGTCCTCAAAAGGTCCTAGGGGGGTAAAAATTGCATCATTGCAGAGGTATGCATGTCTATTATCCTGTCAATAAGTTCCGAAGTCATACGCTAAGTTTTTGAAAATCTCAAAAATCGCCAAACCCCACTTAAGTGGGTATTAAGACCATGCTCTCATAGGGTTGAAGGTAAAAGGAATAGTGCATTGTAATCGGCAGACTAGGAATTTTCAAATAATCATAATAAAACTGGTTTTATACCCTTAAAATCGAAATTCTGTATTAGTCATCGTGGGTGAAATGGACCGCTTTTTGACATTCGTCTTTTTGCACCGTGTATATCTGTCCCCTGGTACGTTTTTGTGCACTTCTTGTGTTACCCGGCCTTGGCCAAATACGACAAGATTGCAAGTGTCGCTAACAATAACAGTTTCTGATAGGATCCCGTTTCGAATGTGTTTGTAATTGCCTTGGTTGACTTGGTCTTTCTTTTCTCTTCAGATTGCAGCTTAAACTACTACTCGTAGTGTACGAGTACGGTAAATTGGACCGCCCTAGGGTGAACTTACACCAGCTAAGTGGGGGAATGATACCTGGCTTCTTTTTTCATTCTTAAAGCAGTCCTAGAAACACTCACACAAATAGCGATGATATATTCACACATATAAATTGGAAATTTATTACTCCAAGCCTCTTAAATATGTTCCCAGCCATGGGTTGAAGTGAACCTCACAGTCAAATGGTGGATTAGAGTTTCAGCATGTAGCATAAAATAAGGCCGTACCAACATATGCAGTATACAGGGATCGAACACACGATAGTTGAGGTTGCCCGCAAGTAACAGGTGGTTATGACATGATGAAATGACTGTGTTCGTGAGAAGTGGAAGAAAAGGATGAATGTTTTTTTCTTCTTTTTCTTGCGAACAAACCTAGCTGACACCAAAAGGTGATGGGCTCTGTTATACCATCACACATAGCCTACCCCCGATGAATATACATGGACTATGAACCATTAGTTGTCGTGAACCCGGGTTAAAGTTGACACTCCCAACCAACCCCAACCCTGAAAAATCTATCTGGACATTCACGCATCAGCATAGCACATTCAGCACACCACTAACCGACCATGCTGTGGAAGAAAATCTTTGGCAAAAGCGTGGCGACCCCCGCCACCCGGCTTATGGCCCAGCGGCCCTTCCACTCGTCTGCTGCTCGATCCAACGACTGGTTTGGCTCCATGACCGAAAACAAGGAGTCCATTTCCAAGGATCTGGAGACCGCCTCTTCCAACAAGAAGGCCAAGGCTGTTGAGGAGAACTCTGACGAGACCAAGGGTAAGATGCCCTCGTACAAGAACGACACCAAGCTCCAGGAGTATATTGCCGAGCAGAAGGGTGAGTCCGAGGTTGGTATTGCAAAGTACGGCACTGCTCTCAAGCAGCAGCTGTGGGACGCCTACCAGAGCCAGCACAACGGCTACGACAAGACCAAGAAGGTCACCCTTGACGGCCGACAGTACCAGATGATTCTGTCGCCCAACGAGATCAAGGCTTTCGAGCCCTCCGTCTACTGCAAATCTTACCGAATCGACGGAACCTGGAAGAAGGCCCAGCTTCTGCTGCGAATGCTTCGAAAGATGAACGTGCACGAGGCTATCACGCAGTGTCAGTTCTCTCCCAAGCGAATGGGTCGACCGGTCGCCGAGCTGCTCCAGCGAGGTGTCAGCGATGCCAAGGACATGAACATTGACCCCAAGGGACTCTACATCGACGAGATCTGGGTGGGCTCTGATCCCCGAAAGTTTGGTTTCGCGGACCCCAAGGGTCGAGGACGAGCCGGCCGTAAATTCGCAGAGTTCATCCACATTCGAGCCATTCTCAGAACCCCCCAGACCCAGAAGCGAGAGGCTCTCGAACGGGAGTACAAGCGACAGGCCAAGAAGCCCGTGTTCCAGCACGAGACCCGAAAGGTGGGAGATGGGTACCTCAAGTCCGACTACCGATGGTAACTGTATATAGCTAGTAGGAGTAATGTATATATTTGTGATGTGTTGTGCGGTAGAGAACATCCTAGCCATTGGATGCTGGGAGCGACTGAAGAGAAGAAAATGGTCTTGAATATGTATCAGCGTGTAGGAAGAGTGAACGAGCTCTATGTGAAGAAGCTACAAGTACGACATGTCCGGGTGCCGATATATGGGGCTTACGTTGTCCGAGTTTACCGGTACACATTTGCTGTATCGATATCCATATGGAGGAGTTCCCGTTGCGTGATAAATTAACAGCTGAGATAAATCTACGTATTTACCGATACCGGTACGTATTGTATTGTACTATTCCACACCAAAAACAACTTATAAGTCTAATGAATTCATGCTATTTACTCGTCATCGAAGCCAGTGAGCTGTTCTCGAGCACGGTTGGGGACTGGGTTAGTATGTTGCTAAAGAGTGTTGCATAGACACTATTGAATAAAGTCATTGAGATATAGACAGGTGGTCACAATAATTCAGATGAAAGACCGAGGAACCTTTGTCTGTGAAGAAATAACTGCTAAACCATCTTGAGACATTCAATGACCATCAATCTGTCGAACCAGGTTTAATATTGATGACCGAATAGCTTGATAGTCAAACAATGGATGACCAAAAGTTATTTGATCCACTGCTTCACAGTCGCTGGTTCAGTCGCACTGCGTTTTAGTCAGACTGGATATACTCACGAGGATATGATTGGGGAAGAGGGCTGTGATCGGGGTAAAGGTACTTTCTTCGCAGAGGAGTCAGTGTGAGGGCGGCAATGGGGCCAGTAAGACCAATGGCGAAGGCAAAGAAGAGATGGGGTCGGTTATGAGCAGACCATCGAAGGTACTGTGGGTTAGTAGATTGTTTTGTAGTTAAGTCATGCAAACGTGGCACAAACAGGGCACAGAGACGTAGCACAAACATGCCGCAATCGATCCGCATCATCGAATGGCGCGCTTTCCCTGTCAAGCATCATCTTTTGCCTGTTTCGTGCCATCAAAAGGGGGTCATGATTTGTCCGACGATTTCGTCTCATGTGTCATGGGTGTCAAAACCACATCCGTGCACAGACGCAAATCCACCGGCGCGCAAATACTCACTCGAAAGGGACCGTTCCAGAAACCGGGGTTAGCGTTGATCATTGTCGAATGTCCAGTTGTGTCTCGTTTCCCGTATTGGATCTTGAGCGATGAATGCACAATGCTGGTTTTGACTTTTAGTTACCCTCGTCGTGATTGGACGGCGTGGTTGGGACTTGGTGACTAAGCTTGGGAGGATGACTAAGCAATAAGTGGTGTTTAGCTCATTTGCTTGGGCGAGCGCGCCAAGGCAAGTAAAAAAATTAGGCAAGACAGTCACATGACGTGGCAAGTCAGGTGTCCTTGCAAAAGTAGCGGGGTGTCGATAGCTCATCATATCAGTTAAAGTAACAGAAAAAGAGCCGTGGGTACTGTACTTACAGTCAACAGCCATTTACAGCCTACCGGCTCTCGTATACTGTGTTTCATTTTAGTCTAGACAATTTTTTCATTTTATCATTAAGAGCGTCAGATGTGTTGTCTAACCTGCCGCAAAGTGCATTCGTTCTTGTGGGTGAAGGGAGCAGTCAATGGGTTGGGCGTGTGCTTTTTGGGGCACGCAAAAAAAAAAGAAAAAACAAGACACAAACAGTGATCTCCGGTGTATACACTTTTGTACCCCACTCTCACGTGATTGCATTTTGACCTTGACTGATAAGCGGTAGCTGCATAGTGTCCACCGTCGCATCTCTCAGGCTGCTTAATAACTTTGTCGCAACGGGACTCCACACCTACTGTTACACTCGACGACACGCCCCAAACGACAGTTGCACCGCCCACGTCTATGGAATACATTAAGATACCCAAGGTGTCTGACGTGGCACTTTTCCGCAGAGGTAAGTCCTCTCGGGGCACTCTGCACCTCACCGCCCACCACATGATCTTCCAGCTCGAGGGCTCCAATCCCACCGAGCAGGCCGATCGGGTGGCTGGCGGGGTAGCCATAGAGGCAGTCTCTGATGCCGTCACCAGCTCCGTTACTGAGGCTGTGGCTGGTATGAATTTGGAAGCAACTGAAGCATCACACGATAAGAGTAATGGCCACGCCGAGCAGGACGCCAACGGCAATGGAAAGGAGGACAAGAATGGAAAGGGGGACAAGGATATCAAGGAAGACAAGAATGGAACCGACGAGACCAACGGCAAGGAAGTTGTAAACACAACTGCCGCGGCCACAAAATCCCCCACAAGCTCGGAAATATGGATCTCATACCCCATCATCTCGTCGGTGGAGAAAAAAAACGGTGTCATTCGCATCCGATGCAGAGACTTCACCTACCTGGCTCTGCACTTCCACAATGAGGCCGAGGCCAAGGACGTGTTCGACAGTATTCAAAAACTGTGTTGCCTGCCGTCCATCGATCGGCTCTATGCATTTTTCTATAAGCCTGGCAAGTCCGAGCGACGATTCAACGGCTGGGCAGCTTTTAACCCGCAGCAGGAGTTTGGACGTCAGGGCGCATTTGCAAAAAACAAGTGGCGAATGACCGCACTCAACGAAAACTATGCGCTCTGTGCCACCTACCCTCGGCAATTGTCCGTGCCTGCTTCTGTGTCCGATAACGTGCTCAACTACGCAGCAAGATTCCGGTCTAAGAACAGACTGCCTGTGCTGTCATTCCACAACAGCTTCAACGGATGCACTATTGCACGATGCTCACAGCCCTTGGTGGGTCTCAAAAAGAACCGGTCCCCTCAGGACGAAAAAGTGGTAGCGGAGATTTTCGGGACCACAGTAAACTCCGAGTACGAAACTCCTCGGGACAATCTGATTGTGGACGCGCGACCAGTGGCTAACGCTGTGGCCCAACAGGCTCTAGGAGCAGGGTCCGAAAACACAGACAACTACGCCCGTGGGTCGTGCACCAAACACTACCTGGGAATTGACAACATTCATGTGATGCGGGACTCTCTGAACAAGGTGACGGACGTGCTCAAGGACGGCGACTACAGTGAGCTTGATTTTGTGTCGAAAAAGGATGCACTACAAAAGTCCGGGTGGCTCAAGTACACTACCATCATCCTGGATGGAGCCATTCTCATGGCTAAGGCGCTTCACCTGGAATTCAAGCACGTGCTGTTGCATTGTTCGGACGGATGGGATCGAACAGCCCAGCTGTCGTGTTTGGCTCAAATCATGGTCGACCCTTACTTCCGAACGCTCAATGGATTCATGGTGCTGGTGGAAAAGGAGTGGCTGGCCTTTGGACATCAGTTCAACGAACGGTCAGGCCATCTCAATGGACCCCGGTCATTTGTTGACTTGACCACTGCTCAAAAACCCGCCTCGCAATCAAATGCATTTTCGGACTTCATGTCTGCTGCTCGAGCTGCCACTCAAGCTGCCACTCAGGCTGCCACTTCCTCGAACCACCTGAAAAACACGTCTCCAGTGTTCCACCAGTTCCTGGATTGTGTTTACCAGCTTGTTCGGCAGTTCCCTGACCGATTCGAGTACTCTGAGCGGTTCCTACGTCGGCTATACTACCATTTGCACTCGGGCCAGTACGGAACCTTTTTGTACGACAATGAGAAGGAGCGGGTGCAGAACCGTGTGTTTGAGCGCACCACATCTGTGTGGAACTACTTTTTGGCACGCAGATCACAGTTCATCAATCCAGACTACAATGGAGAGGCTGAAATGAAACTTTCCGCAACTCTGGACGCTCTGATTCTGCCTGACTTGGAGAAGGTCACCTGGTGGTTCCAGCTTTTTGGAATCGACGAGGTCGACGTTTTGGCGGCCGAGGCCATTGAGACGGCTGCTACACCTGTTCTCACAGCCAAGGCTGCCACAGAGGGAGTTCCTGGCTTGGAGGGTGCTGACGCTGTGGGGGGTTCCGTGGGAGGCGGAGCAGAAAACGCTTCCTACACAGCAGCTACAGATGTTGCTGCTGGTGTTAGTGAAGCGGATACAACGGACTCGACGCCTCCCACAACCACGACGGTGTCTCCTCCATCCGAAGAGGAACCCGTGGAGCAAGGAAATCCACTGGGCGACGTGACTCCGCGTAACAAAAAGTTGGAAAAGAAGAGGGTCCACATCCAGCCCCTGTCCAACACGTCCGTGGAGTATGCCTCGTTTGAGTAGTCTATGGTTTTTACGATAGACGTTCAGTAATGTTAATAATGACGTAATGATAATGATTATGATGTGTATGATATTGTTATTGATCTTCCAGGTGGGCTTTGTAATGAAAGCGGCACAGGCGCAGTACCAGTAGGTACTTTATAATATGAATTTCTTATCCACAGTGATGTCAATGATTGGTCAGTGATATGTGATAGCGATAGACGATGACACCAGTATAGAAAGAAAGATAGAAGATACGATAGGTGTTCGGGTCGTTATCCACCGGAGATACTACGGAGATACCCACAACCGTTTTTGAGATAGGCACAGCCGTTTTGATAACTTATCTGACTTCGGCTAAGATATCAACGCCTTTTCAAATAGGGCGGGTCGGAATGTGCGGAAAGGCTGCATCGATTCATGAGTAATTATACCAAGAGCTGCGATACCCTGTGCAAAACAGCCAACGATTGAACTAGCTAATAGAAATTGTTGGGCCGCCTTATCATATCTCTTCACGTCTCAAACTGCCTGAAACAGCCACACACAGACTGTGTCACATGCATGGGATCGGAATGGGTGAAACTAATGACAACCCAAGATATCATGTGGTTCAGGGTGGGGTGACATCAGCACGGTTGGGTAGGTTGAGGGATGGATACTGATATCGGGTGATTGGGTCACATTGGTGATAAGATGTCTTTGGATATCGAAATGGGTGGTATCTTCTATCTATGATACGACCATACAATGCGATAGGTACACCGTAGGGACGACGCCAAACAGTGAATCAACCTGCTGTTCAACAACCGACTTACACACACCCGTAGTTCAGTGTAATTAGTTAAATTTCAGGGTCCAAACAAGGTCATGTGACTCAATTTTTCTTGGCTATGTGGAGATAACCCCACGCAGGTTATCGGCTAATGGAAATCGCTAGACCCCTCTTTCGCTTAGCTATCGCCATGCCCTATCACTACAATCGGAGCTATCTTCTGAAATGTCCAATGAAATACCCCATAGGCTGTATCTAATCAGTAAATCACGAGGATCTATTTCTATCGTGCTTGTAGTCCGTTTCCGTCCTTCGTGGGCAATCTCTGTCCCCATTATAGTTCCGATCGGTGATCTGCCAATCCGTGTTGGGTGGGATGATGGGGAAACAGATAATAATAGATAGAAAATCTTTAAAAAATGAGTAAAATAAAAAAATGCGATGACATAAAAATACAGCTGCGGATATCTACTGGTGTCTCTAGTCTATTCCGTATCTCGTTGTTATCGACGCTAGCACCGCTATCACTTTTGTACGGCTTCTTGCACAGCCCTGCGATAAGAGTGAGCCGTGTCTTGATAAGTAGCAAGTGAAATAAAATAAAATAAACAGGTAAAGCAAAGCAGTATAGTGAGTATACACGAAAATGTAACACGGGACATGTATATAATGTTTGAATATGTGACAGTTGACGGGGGGCAAGAGAATCACGACACCGAGAGATAGGGACGGTGATAAGCGATCGTGGATAGAAGATAGGAGGATATCGAGCTGATATCGATAAGAGAAGATGAACAAATGACAATTGATCAAAAGCGGGGCTGTATTTAGTACCTGAGAAGCTCCATTGTTTAGCCTGGTGCTACATAAATACCCAAGACTACTACGATATGGTTCTTGGCTCCTCGGTATCATGTGGAAGGGGGTGGTGGTGCCCTCAATGGCGATAGTGTAATAGGTATATCTTTCAGTATTGTGAATATGAATCACTGAGATGTGAGTTAACGGAGCTGGATTTGTCTTCTATAGATGTGTCTTCGTGTGAAGGGGGTGCTGATTACCGCAGGACATCCAGGATGTACGGACTCAGAAGACAGCACAAGAGTTCCAAAAGAATGCCAAAAGGGTGCCAAAAGAGTCAGATGAGCACTGGATATGACTTTTAAGATTCCTTCAATACGCTGGTCCATACTTGCAGATGACCTACACTCACGCTTATCATTTCCATCACCGACCTCTTTGTCGATCAACACTTAGTAAACAAGTGTGTAACCACGGTAGCGGTACTGGTACCAATTACCTGTATCACAGTGTTGAAGAGAACACAGATGCTTGTAAAGGCACTCCTCAGAGTGTTAATAAGCCAATGCTTTCCTTGTGGATGTTTCCCTACAACTCCCCACGTTACCGGCACTGTACCAAACAACTAATCTTTTACGTACATAATAACAGACATCAGAGCATCACACTCGTACTCAGCACCTTGAGAGGCAGCGGTATTTTCAGAGCATCTGTGTCGACATTTTCCTGATATGCAGCCAAAACGACATCCAAGGCCGCATATCACCAAGCGATAAGACTCCTTATTCAATCCTCCATTTATTTAGTCTTCTTGTTCTCCTTGTTCTCCTTCTTGTCCTTCTGCTCCTTCTTGTCCTTCTTCTCCTCATCGTCAAACTTCTTCTTCAGCTTGGCGTCTTCTCGCTCAGCCCACCACTGGCCGACCTGGAGACCCAAAACACCGAGCAGCACAAAGACAATCATAACCTGAGAGGCGGCAATGACGTTGATTCCGGTGTGCTCATCAACATCACCCCAGTTGCCGTCGACAGCAGAGGCAAGACCTCGTCGGATGTTGGTCAGGTAGATGGTGACGCCAACCATGTACAGGAACAGAGATCCTCCGTCAAACAGCTTGTTGGACTCGCTGGGCTTGTAGAGCTTGATGAAGAAGCCGATAAGACCAAGACCGATCACGGTGTGGTGGATGTGGTACACAAACATGGGACAATCATACCAGGCCTTGTAGTGCTCGAGCGAGGCGATGTATCGGCTCTCCGGGGGGGCGGCAGTCCACAGAGTGAAAAAGTCATAGGGCCAGTTGGAGTAGAGCACGCCCAGAGAGAAGGACGTGGCGCACAGAATCAGCGCGGACGAGATGGACGATGCAGACGTGGGCATGGCGAATCTGAGTGTGGTGTTGTGAACTAGGGTCCTGTCTGCCTAACACTACTTGTAAGAAACGACGGGCGAAGAACCTTGTTTAACTAAGTTTATGTCATACTTTGGGACTGTGGGATGTGTGAGCGGTGTGGGATTTTTTTGGGAGGACCGTGTTTTACAGTCTGTATGTGCTTCAATGGACAGATAAAAACAGTGGGAATGTGCTCAAGAGCACAGTTTTAACCGGTATCTGTTCTTTTTTCTTTTTTTTTGCGCCACTCTTTGTGCTCCACACTCCTCATTCAAGGGCCCCATTATACCCCACTCTGTCTCACAAGACAAGTCCCAACTAAAAACGGCACAAGAGACAGGGCTGGGCCTCAACTCAACATTCCGGGGTTAGATCTCTATCTGAGGGTTGGGGCTAATTTTATAGCTAACGGTTAACCGAAATATGACGGATTATTATTGCAATACGTGGCACTTTGCTTTTTGCCCCTTGTGCGTGTTTTTTCATTTGCAACAGCCTCATTAATCCGCTATCTCTGACACTTACTCGGGACGCTCTCTCCTGCATCATGTCAAGCGACTTTCATCGGCTTTTTTTATCATGTTTATTTTTTTAATTTTTTTTATCGGGTTATTTTCTCGTATTTCCCTATCCAAAAACGGAAGCATTCTGCGAGGCTAGAAAACCCACGGAGATAATAACAAACAAAATAAAAAGGGGCTTTAAATGGACAATAGATCAAAACCAAAAGAAAAAAAAAAGACTCGCTATCGGACCGTTATTCCGCTCCGAATGTTGATTGGATTCGCATCTTTAAATTCCTCGTGTTTTAATCCCTTCTTTATGACCCTGATTGTCCACTTTACAATGCAGCCCTCATGCACCTATCCGTCCACCAACAGATTACACGGGAACAATGGGGCTAGGGTTCGGAAGATACGAGTGCAGACGACAGACGTCTCACAATGCAGCCTATAGAGACGCGGTATTCTTGTCTGTGTGCCATTGTTGTGGATACAGATTTTGCAGCACTTGTATTGGCCCCTGAGACAGGTTATGAGCTACAGGGACAAATAGAGTTTACTCGTATACCGTTCTGTGAATGAGGATAAATATCTCACCAGAGAAACCCGGATTAATATTGAAATATGGAGTGCGCGTAAGATACCACAGGAACTCTACGGTTTCAACTCATACTAATTATTCCCATTATCCAGACACATCAGCATCCCCCCACGTGACTCCAAGTAATGCAGTTGAAGATTACTTGGATTAGTTAAACGAGTACACAAATTAAAGTTCTACTTTCCCAATTGGGAGTAATTGATACGGGGAAACGACTCTGCACGTGACAGGGTTTAACCCTAGTTTCCAAAACAAGGTTTAGAATTTTCACGACTCACCTCCCAGCAGGCAAAATATACCATCTTGAGAGAATCCATCCACACACACAACAGCAATGTCCTCCACTGTCACCATTTCCAAGAAGCGAAAGATCGTCGCCGACGGTGTTTTCTACGCCGAGCTCAACGAGTTCTTCACCCGAGAGCTTGCCGAGGAGGGATACTCCGGTGTTGAGGTCCGACTCACCCCCACCAAGACCGAGATTGTTGTCCGAGCCACCCACACCAACAAGGTTCTTGGTGAGAACGGTCGACGAATCCGAGAGCTGATGTCTCTTGTCCAGAAGCGATTCCGACTCCCCGAGGGATCCGTCACCATCTACGCCGAGCGAGTCCAGGAGCGAGGTCTCTCCGCTGTTGCTCAGTGTGAGTCCGTTAAGTACAAGCTGCTTAACGGTCTTGCTATCCGACGAGCCGCTTACGGTGTTGTCCGATACGTCATGGACGCTGGTGCCAAGGGTGTTGAGGTTGTTGTTTCCGGTAAGCTCCGAGCTGCCCGAGCCAAGTCTATGAAGTTCGCCGACGGTTTCATGATCCACTCCGGTCAGCCCGTCCGAGATTTCATTGACACTGCCACCCGACACGTTCTGCTCCGACAGGGTGTCCTCGGTGTTAAGGTCAAGATCATGCGAGACCCCGCCACCTCCAAGAAGGCCGGTGTCCCCAAGTCTCTCCCCGACGCTGTCACCATCTTTGAGCCCAAGGAGGATGCCGTTGTTGCTGAGCCCATGGTTAAGTCTTACGTTGTCAAGGCTGAGGTCGCTGCCCCCGCTGCTACCGAGGCTGTTGAGGCTTAAGTGTCTTGAATAGTCAAAAATAAAATATTGTCTTTCTAATAACTGTGTTCGTATGTACTGTAGGGTGAATATGAGGCAAGCCATTTTGGTCCATGTATTACGTTGGGTACCGTAGCATGAAGCCCACGTGACCAAGAGCAGGCAATCTGTCCAGTAATTACGATAGCTTGACGTAGCCTTCCAATCACGGAGCTGCAATCACCAGTCTCTTAGTACTACCGTACCGTACCGGCACGTTCGTTCTTTCGTACTAGTATGATGGCGATAGACACCAGCTATCAGTGACGTGTCGCCATGGTTCCGCCTGGAATACATACCAGCTTTTTGTGGATTTTGAATACCAATTTTTACAGATTGCTAAAAACCTCACTATTGAGATGGGGTAACGATTGCATTTCTAAAAGGTTTGGTTTCAGGAGTCCTTAATTCAACGGGTACGATAATTTATGCTAACAAAAGATACTTTATGCTAACAAAAGATACTCTATGCTGAAACACGGTTAGTCTATACCAGGAAGCGGGATAATTCTGTTGTACTTTATGGTAACAGTAGCTACAGTAAAAGGCCTTTGTAAATGTTCCGCGGAGATCATTTCTGTGATTCTGGAGGTACAAGCACAAGTATTTGCAAATGTCCAGTTCAGTGATGCTGATGACATGCCAATTGTGACACTTGATTTGACACCCCATGTGAAAGTGCAGCAAATTTCATACAACCACAGTACGATTACTTGTACCTCCGGCACTTTCTTCTAGGAACAAATAGTGGCATTTTATACCCACCAGATTATCCATATCCGCTTTCTTTCTCTGCTCAGCTCTTATTTTGAAAGTCTAAGTTACTTTAGTCTGGTGAGGAGTATTATGAAATGCTTAGTTAAAGCCGTTGCAAGTCACACAAACCACCCGGTCGCTTTCCATTCCACCACAGTGTCACTGCGCACTATCTACAGCTTCATCGCTGACACTAACAGTTGCTCAATAGAGGATATATACCCTTCACAGGTATATATAGAGATCCACTCAGATACCAGACAGATCCAGGACACCACCACAGACGTCACTACACGATACCACACGATATACGATACCACAGGGCACACAATACAGAAGATAGCACCACGACTTCAGACAGGGATACGAATACATACACAGATACCACAGACTAAACTCCCGCCACATCAACACTTCAGACACAACCTCTGATTGCGGACTAGATTGGACACTCTTGGACCAGACGGACGACTGGCTTGAACTTGGACACTGATATGATCGGGTTTTGTGATCCTGCCCCTGAAGACACGTACTCAACCGAGTCGTCGTCTACAAGCTCAGAAACGTTCGCGGACTTTGTGCAACAGCTGCTGATTCCCCCAGATATCCAACGAGACGACAGAAACCTACACACCAACCTCGAGTTCACTGAAGAAGAGCTCCACCGGATTCTCGTGCTCAATATTGAGCGCATGGAAGGCCAGGAGCAAGAGGCCGCTCCTTATGCGACCAAGGGTATCTCCTGGAGCAACTTCAAGCCACGGCAGGAAAAAAACATGACTTTTTCGTCCAAAGTCGGCCGGTGGCTGAAATCGTTGCCCATGCACCCGCGAATTCTTATGAGCCCTCAGGTGTTCTACCCACAGACCGTGAAACGAAACTACTTCCAGCAGGAGCTCCACGAGCAGATTTTTGAGGTGTGCTCGATTGAGGATGACGACGATGACGACAGCCAGTTTGAGGATATCAAGGATATGGACCAGGGCCAGGACCAGGAAAACCCCAAGTACGGTGACTGGAATGACATCAATATGAGTCCCTTTCCAGTATCCTGGATTCCTCCTTCGGCTCTGTCTTCTCCACACGTTCAGTTGTGCATCGACCAGTTGGAGCCCATGGAAAACATTGCCATGTGTAAGATCATGTTATCGACCACCGAGTTGTTACTTCTTCGTAATGAGTCTGCACCAGGAGCCTGTGTGGGATCATCGTACCCTCTGTATCCCCATGCTACAGATTTTGTGGAGGATGAAATGTACGATCTCAAGTCGCGAATTTATACGTACAACGTGCTATATCATGCTCGCCTGGAGCGTATGGTAGGTGAGCCAGCCCGGTCTCCAACTTCAGAGCCCCCTCTGCGATCCGACACTGAGTTTCATCTTAGAAACATGAGCCTGGCTGATGTTGGTCTTGTAGCTACGGCTCCTCCATCGCTACTAATTTCTAACTACCTTCCCTATGTGTGCCGGGGTTTACCGGGCGAAGCAGAGTTGTGGGGGAGGCCTAGTTCTTCGTCGATGCATTCCCGAGGCAGCGTTGTGTCTGCTTCTGAACTAAGTGATATTACCAATCTTGCTAATTTGGCCAATCGCCCTACCTCGTCTAAACTTCCGTGTCGTATTGGCTCAGGATCTCCTTTTCGTTCCTCACGATCACGACACCACTTTCGACGCCCCTTTGTTGGAAGCTCTTCTCGAAGGGGTCGTTCTCGGGTTGGTGATGTAGATGGGCATGGGCAAAAAAGAACTAAGATAGAGGGGGAGTCATGGGAGCAATCGACTGGGTATCCCCAGGCGGATTCTCGGGAGTTCGTCCGGCACAAACGGAGTGCCGGGTCTCCGACGTTTATGTTTCCACATTGAGGGGTATGGGGTGATCAGCAAGATTGAGGAAGTGTATGTATATAGATAACTAGATAGAAAATGCAGCAAATGTAGGGGTGTCATTCAAATAATAATAACAGGTGTCACGGGGTGTGGTTTCGAAAATACTAATACTGGTAACTTATGCTGATGTAATGACGAGAGCATCATTACCTTTCCAAATCAATTGGTCTATGCACGGATGGATGAGTATCGTGCACTATCGACGCAATGATGTTGTAAACTACATATGGGGTCACGACGAATCAGTTGGGAATAAATGATTCCATTCCATGTTAATAGCTGTGGGTACTTCTAATAGACACAACGTACGATCTGAGACGATATATTTCCTGTTTTATCATACATTACTAAAACCTAAAGATCATAACCTGGACACGTCGCTATACGCTCCAAAGGCTTGTTTGGGACCCCCCAGAAAGCCTTATTTGGTCGGGAGCCCCGTATAGCCCATTTATTGTTACCCGATGTATAATAATAAGTTCGGCAATGGAGTTCAGGCCGCTCGACAGTTCGATGCTGCAGTGGAATGGGCTTGTTTTGATGCACAGGGTCAAATAACCGATGTTCAATGTACAACAGTGTTAAGTCGATCGAAAATAATAATCGAATCGAACGTAGAATTTTAGTCTATGGGGGAATTTATTTGTTTGTTTTTGCACAAACGCATGTACTGGTAGCCTCGTATGTTACACACAGCCGAGCACATCGCGATCGATCCTGTCAGCGTTCGTGTGCAATCAGCCTGTTTGGTTTCAACAGAAATTTTTAACTTACTGTATATAATCTTGCCTCTTTGGTTTTTACTTTGGCGATACACTAAAGGGCCATTTTTGTGCGTTATTCTCATCGTTCCATGGGAAGAAAGAAGAAAGAAGGGCAAAGAAGCAGCCTTATCACGTGCACGGGTAGCCGGACGTCCATTTTTGGCTCGTGTGTCGTCACGATGCTTGTGCCTGGTTATTCGCGCTAATTAGTAATAGTGGCTAAAAAAGTATATGTGGAACTAGTGTTCACAAGGTTGTCAGAGTCCTCCCAGTCTGTGATTGGGCTGAACGTTTGATTGCTACTTTGCTATATCGGGACTGTTCCTTGCTGTAAAGGACATACGACGACCTTCCCTCGCCTTACATGACGAGGGAAGTGTTGAGCGATTGTCAGGTGGATTTTTTGACCCTTCGAAAAATAGTTTTTCCTTACTCTATTCGGGACATCCATTATACGGTGGCTATTAAATCCATTCTTATTTCAACAGCAGCCTCAAGGCGGGTGTGAGGAGGCTGTTTTTTAAGATTTTAGACTTTTCGTTCTATCGATCGGTTGCATTTTTGGAGCTTATGCACAATTAGCTCGAAAGGAGATGACCTTGACAGCCTAAGAAGTGCATGCGGCTTTTGACATGAACTAGTGCTCCATCGAG
Organism: Yarrowia hollandica; assembly: GCA_900519065.1. Lineage (NCBI taxonomy): Eukaryota > Fungi > Ascomycota > Dipodascomycetes > Dipodascales > Yarrowia > Yarrowia hollandica. The sequence continues at coordinate 1,336,201 of ULGV01000003.1, read as the reverse complement.
TCACCTTACCGGTATTTCGTTGTAAAAAAGACACAGCCAATCTGTTTTGTTCCATATTTTGCCACTGTTGTATGTGTACATCACCTGTCAATACCAAGTGAGCTTAAACAGTTGAATCAACTTAAAAAGAGACAGGCTCCCTAACCCTCAGCACAACTACAACCATCAGGGAGGATTTAACGACCCGTTTCGATGGAACTTAGGGTTTATTCCGGCTTCTACAACAGCGAAGCCATACTCTAACGTTCGTCCTTTCTCCTGGGTGCATTACCACAAGCAGCGACGCATCTACGGAGAGAAGCCGCGGTGAAACCCCGATGCCCATTCCGGCAGTGAAACATGCCACAGGTCAGTGATTGAAAAGGAAAGAAAAACAGAAGAATTAACAGCGAGAAAAGATCAGGAATCAAGTTCTACAGGTTTACAACATCAACGTGGCTTTACTAGCTATACGCGTGAAGACAACCTCTCGCTACGTAGTGTATGCACATGCCCTCGCATCGCCCTTTCTTCTTTTTCGAACCCACGAGCTTAAATAACATTAGGGTTTAGTACAGACCAGAATTTAAGGTTGAAGAAACCCCGTGACACATGTTTGGTTGTCTCTCTTCACCTCTTTTCTCGATTATGCATTTTACTCTGCAACCTCTCTCACTCAACACACATTTGCACATTCAACGTCACTAACAACTGTCGCAACACCGACACAACACAACCACTACTACAACTACACAGGTCTATCGACACTCACTTTTAATAGCAACTGTCTCCACCCTCGCCAGACCTTTTTACTTGAGCGAAATTGCCCTCTGCTGGCCCACACTACATTCAGCGCGCAACAAACGACTTTTTCTTTCTTTTCCAAGTTATGTCGACTAATGCTCCCCAGCTTCCGCCTGAGCAGGTGTCGACCAACATCCCTCTAGACTCGCCACCCAATGGAGGAGACGGCAGAGACTCGGGCTTTTCGTCCGGTGTGTCATCAGGCAAGGACCCCAGCACTAGCTCCGGAACAAACTCGGGCTCCAACTGCGAAACCTCCAGTGGCTCTGGCTCGGGTTCCAACTCTGCTAACGAGGACTCCGCAGGCTCAAAGTCCGAGAGCAAGGCTCATCTACATGCCAAAAAGAATGCCGCCCCCACTTCTGTCAAGCGGACGCTTTCAGACACTCTGCCGAAGCAGGTAGAGACAGTCAACCAGCGGCCCAGCTCCAACTCCAAGTACCGCAAGCTTGATGAAATGTTTTCCAATGAGGAGGCCAAGTGGAATGGTGAAACCCCCACGGGCTCTTCTGCTAACACACCATCCGACAAGTTTCTTTCGCCACCTGCCAGCGAGAAGCCTACCAACGGAAACTCCACCCGAGACACTCGTCGACGCTACCGTTCCAAGTCGCCGCAGAGATCCCATGCCGACTCTCGCCGAAACGACTACACCGGCCGAACCTCTTCCCGAGAAGAAGCCCAGGCCCAACGTCGGCAGAGCAACCGCAACTCATACTATCCCGACTACTCTCGTGACTCTCGCGACTCCCGTGACTCAAGAGACACCCGTGAATCCAGAGACACCCGTGAATCCAGAGACACCCGTGACTACAGAGACTCGTTTGACCGCAAGGTCCTCCGTGGCCACGAGCGAGATCGAGATGGCAGAAACGGTAATGGATGGGAAAGATACCGACCAGACTGGGTTCAGGAGTGGGACACGTACCGAAGCAGAGACAGCGAAAGAGCTCGTGCTCGGTACCGACGGTGGGAAACGGAGCACGAGCGCAACTATGAGCGACGTGGTCCTTTGTCCAAGAATCCTAACCTGTCTGCTGACGACAGAGACAAGCGAACAGTCTATGTCCAGCAGGTGGCTCCTCACGTGCAGTCCCCCGAGCTGTTTGACTTCTTTGCTGACGCTGGACCTGTACATGATGTGTCTATTGTCAAGGACCGTAGCAGCAGATCCCGAGGCGTCGCATTTGTGGAGTTCGAGGACGTCGAGTCTGTCTCCCGAGCCATTGGTCTCACAGGCCGTTCTCTACATGGCCAAGCTCTACTTGTTCGGTGCGCAGACAATGCTCGAAACCGACAGGCTGAGACACTGCAGAATGGTATGGTCAACGGCAATGGTCCCTCGTCCAGTGGTAACCAAGTTCCTGTCAATGGCAGTGTCAATGGTAGTACCAACGGCTCCACTAGCGCCGATACATCTGCCATCGACAGCGTCCGCTTTCATCGTCTTTATGTTGGAAATATCTACTTTGGCGTGACTGAAGGCGAAATCATCCAAATCTTCGAGGCCTTTGGTCCCATTGAGTTTGCCGACCTGCAAAAGGAGAAGACGGGTAAATCCAAGGGTTACTGTTTCATCCAGTATGTCAATCCCGACGATGCTAAGACCGCTCTGGAGAAGATGAATGGCTTCGAGCTTGCCGGCCGTAAGCTCCGAGTCGGTCTCGGTCTAGGAGAGCGAGGTGCTACCAAGGCCCGCAAGATCCTCACCGAGATTGGCCTATTGGCTGCAGATGGAGTTTCTCGTTCTGCAGACCAGGTGGCCACTCAGATTGCTGTGGACCGGCAAAACCACAAGCTGCAGCTTCAAGACAAGCGAATTCAACAGCGGCAAGACCAGCAGCAACAGCAACTTCAGGACGATCAACGAGCGCAGCCCAACGACTACAATCAGCATCAGGAACACCGCGAGTTCACCACCAAGTGTGCTATCCTGCGAAACATGTTCAACTACAGCGAGTGAGTATTACCAAGCACACGACAACATACCACCACCACCACCACCAGGCAACCCTTACTAACCACAGGGAATCCGGAAATTGGATTGAAGAACTCAAAGAAGACGTTCGCCTCGAATGCGAGGAAAAGTATGGGCCTCTAGTGTCCATCGATTTGGAAGTGGAGAAGGGTGAAATTCTTCTCAAATTCCATAATGAAGCGGATTGTGGAAAGGCAGTCAACAATCTCCACCAGCGATACTTTGGAGGCCGAGTCATCAATGCTTCTCACATCACTGAGCAAGAGCTTGCCAAAAAGTGAGTAGACCCCGTTCCCGCCTTTTATTTCTTTTTTCTTTTTCGGTCATCTTGACCCGATAACGATGACGACGAAACTAACATCCAGACTGCTCCCCAAGCAACCACAATCACCCGCTGCGAAATCCGAGGAGCCTGGCGCCGAAGTGGCGACTTAAAGCCCGCTGTATGTTTTTCTTTTCTTTTCTCTTTTTTCTTCCTATTGTGTCATCACCATGCATTCATACCCAAGTGATGAGCAAAGCTAATCTGGAAGATAGAGCAATGGAAAGATGAGGCGCCCCTCCCCCCCTCCCTCCAAAACTGTTCTTGACTTGGGTTCTTACCCACTTATTTATTGAGGCGTGTGTGCCGTTCCTATTTATTTGCTCCTGTTACTTTTTATTTCGCTGCATTTCTTTTTTTCCATAGTCCTTTAGGACACCCCGCAGTTTCTTATCACAGGCGCATGTGCCTTTCACCGCGTTATTTTTCTTGATCGCTTGTTATTCTTTTCCTTTTCCTCAAGAATACAATTGATGATATCGCTACCATGACCATGACCCTCGCGGCCCACATGAAACGGCCAGATATTTACTTGTCCCTGTGTCCCAGGAGACAAGGCATATGATTTCGAAGCAAGTTGCATTTTCACAATCGCTCACGCCAGAGAAGCATTTGATTGTTCGACGGATTTGCAACTCTCGTTCTGGTATGTTGTACCTTCCTCTGCTCTTCCAACGATATTTACCTGTCGCCTTGCAGCCGCTTGAGATATTTCTGGCCCACCTACCTTTGGCTGGATGATGAGGCTTGATGGTACCAATATCGTGGTGAGCCCGTAGTTCCCCCGCGTAGCACGATTCACTTGATGCATTCGATTCTGACCATTGGATGACTCTTGTTTTTCTTTCTTTTCTTTCCATTTCTGATCCTCTTCCCCCTTTCCACAAGCAGTTCTTCCGACTCTTCTCACGTTCTTCTTTTTGGATACCACTAACCAACATACAGATGTTGCTTTCACTAACCCTCTGATGATTGTCATCATCATATAGAGGATCACTAACACATTTCCTCGATTTTACTAACTTTTCCGATTTTCCCGCCTAATCCAGAATACCCTCTTTGCTGATACCTCACCACCCTTACCATTTTGTTATGTTTTCATTTCAATTTCTCTCTTTTTTTCATTCATTTTCTCTTGACTTTCTATTGACTTTCTATTGACTTTCTATTGACTTTCTATTGACTTTCTCTTGGTTTTCTCTTGATTTTCTCTTGATTTTCTCTTGGTTTTCTCTTGGTTTTCTCTTGGTTTTCTTCTTGTTTTGTTTTGTTTTTCACTCTTCAATTCCCTTATTTTTTCATCACGACCTTGTGAGTCGACTCTCAAGTCGTGCACTTTCTCCTTTTATCCAGGCGAAGTCATACCCACCCCCCTCAAGATCTATTTATTTCTATTGCATTTCCAACTGTTTTTTTATTGCTCACACTGTTTTCGGTGTGAGTAGGAACTGGTTTTGTTGTCTCCGTAGGTCCTGATGCCTGTACAGTGACGGTGTCAGGGCTAGTGTGGAAACTAGTGTCTTCATCTCTTTTGGAAGATACCGGTGTGCCACCACAGAGAACAAGCTCACACTGCCTAGCTCTAGTATCGTCATCCGTGAGTACCTCCTCTCCAAGATACTTCTACCTACTCGTAGTCGATAATCCACTTTCCATGTCTTTCCATGGTTAGATGTATTTCGCTGGCCTTTATTTCAAGGATCGATGCCGGTTCGAATGTCTGTGTCATTTGGATTTGCTTCTTTCTTTGTTATTTCCCATTTCTTGCAACTTTTCGTTTGCGTTTTTCCCGACTCCTCCTCATCTTCTTCCACTCATGCCCATTCGGTTCAAGTTTTAATTCCCTCAGGATTTTTTTCAGCCTTTACTTTCTCCCCTTGAAACGAGTGCTGAAGTTTTCAGTTGAAAACCGTGATACCCTTCATCCCTTGGTCCGCGTAGAAGATCGCTGAATCGAAGTCTGTAGATACAGCTTGTAGCCATCCGTGTTTACGAAGTTTTAATACTCGTTGGATTTCTCTTTCATCTTTCTTCTTCATCTTCGTTACACAGTCATCTTGTTTTTTCTTTTCTTTCTCTTCGTCACACAGTCATCTCTCTTTCATCTTCGTTCCTCTTCGATTCTCTTTATCTTCTTTCTCTCTCATCTTGTATTTTCGTTTCTCTTCCTCTTCGTATTCCCTATTCTTTTACTCCTAAACATTTCTCTCCATTTTTTCTCTTCATTTTTTCTCTTCATTTTTTCTCTTCATTTTTTCTCTTCATCTTTTTCTTCATTTTTCTTCATTTTTCTTCATTTTTTTTCATTTTTCTTCATTTTTTTTCATCATTTTTCATCACCTTCTTCTTCTTCATCTTCTTCTTCATCTTCTTATTCATCTTCTTATTCATCTTCATCTTCATCTTCTTCATTTCCTTTTCTCTTCATCTTCTCTTCAAGTTTCTCTCGCCGCTCTTCTCGTCTCTTGGTTATTTCTCTTTCATTTCTCTTGGATTTCGTCTTACTCAGTTTTTCTTTTCTTTCAATATTAATGGAATTATTATGGCTAATGCCACTTAAATCAGTTCTCGTATTCATAGCATCGTATACTCTCTCTACCGTATCAGTCATATTATCTCTACTGCACTATTTCAACTATGTACAATATCTATTCATTCAGTGTGTATCATGTAATATATATAACATCCACGACTCTTACTTCTTCAAGGCATCGACACCCTTTCTCCATCGAGCAGCGATCTCGTCCTTGGGAACTCGGTCTCCCCAGGAAATCATGGACCAGAAATGCGACTCGTTGAACTTGGGGGCATCAGGAGCAATGGGCTTCACAGGTCGGAAACCCATACTGGCCAAAGAAGCAGCCTCATCAGTCAAGGCCCGCTTTCTTTCCTGCTCCTTGTAACTCTCGGACTTGTTGAACACCTCCCAAGGTCGATCCGAAGCGGGCAAAGGCATCCACTTCTCCACCTTCCAGTGAGGGCTCTGAGTCATCTCCTTGAGTCGAGAAACGGCTCGCTTGTAGGCAAACTTTTCGTCTTCACCAGTAAAGGCGGTAGTATCGGCAAAGTTTGTGGGCTTGATGACTCGCTGGTTCTCGGACTCTCGCTGACCGGTGGGGGTGTCATAAGAGGCCACGTTGGGCCGATGGGGGTTCTCAATGTCCTGCAGAGTGTCGGAATACATCTCTTGGGCCTGGATGTCGGCTTCCTCCTTCATCTTTTCGGGGTCGTCAATTTCCGGGAAAAAGAGCGAGTCCGAGTTGGCCTCGGCTCGAATTATGAGCTGGCATCGACACTCGTAGGCAGCATCCAGAAGAGTAATAAGACGTCGAGCCTCATTCTTCTTGCCCAGAGTCATGACGGGCACCTCATCAACAATGATGGTGTGGTATCTGGAAGCCAAGGAAATGAAATCGGCAGCAGCCAGAGGTCGTTCAATCAGCTGGCTAAACTTGAACATGGCCACTCCATCCTTAGTCCAAGGAACAACAAGAGGTCGTCCATACACTAGGATCTCTTCCTCTTTACCCTCGGAAGAAGGACAAAGTGCCTGGATGGTTTCTTCCCAGGCCTTGTCTCCCTCGGGGTCGTTGATGTGGTACTTGACCAGAGGCTTCTCAGTGGTGTCCTCAGCCTGTTCCCCAGAAAGCACCTCTCGGTAGTCAGTGTCACTCTGCATGTTATGGGTGACACATCGAGCCTGAAGAATGGTCAGGAAGCTCTCAAACTGCGTCTTAGAAAAGTTGGTGGCGTACAGATCCTTGGGTAGACGGTTGCTGGTGGCCACAAGCACTCCTCCAAACTTGAAGTAGTAGATGAAGAGAGTCTTGACGATTTTGGCGGCTGCCATGTCAGGTAGCATGAACTCGTCGAGGAGCAGAACCGTGTGGTTGTCGATCATATCCTGAGCCAGCTCCAGCAGAATATAGTCTGTAAGAAGAGCATCCGAATCCTTGCCCAGAACGGCCTGAGCAGATTGCAGTCGGTTCTGTCGTTCCTGAGTCAGACGGTGGATGCTTCCGTACAAAGACAACATGAAGTTGTTGTAGTGGATTCGTTTTTTCGACTGGTGAGGCAGCGAGTCGGCAAACATGTCCATCAGCATACTCTTTCCACATCCCACTTCTCCGTGGATAAGCAGACCCTGGGGCGAGTTGAAGTTGATGAGCTCCTCTTCGTCGGTGAGAGTCTTGACCATTTCCATGGATCTAAGATCAGGCTTGTACCACGGCTTGGCTGCCTTCTTTTTGATCTGGGAGTTTGTCATGTCTTCCCCAGCTGCCTCTTTCTCAATCTCCAAAAGTTGCGCTTGAAGAGCAGACACCTTTCGCTGAAAGTCCTGGGGTGGCGTGTAGTCCTTGAGCCGGTGGTACAGCTTTTGGAGTTCGGCAGCCACTCGCAGCTGAGCTTCATCAGCCTTGAGCTCTCCACTAGCCACTTTGTTCTGGTAAATGTGAAGCGGGTCTGTGAGCGCCAATTGCGAGCTGTATCTCAACGAGGTGTATCTGAGCGTCGAACGCCGGACCATGGTCCTCGGACCCAGTGCTCTGAGCTGTCGAATGTTCATTGTGGGTTTGTGTAGGAAGGTGCAACTTACCAAGTTGGTATAACGTACAGCTGAGCTCCAAACAACCTCTATTAATTATTAGAGCCATTTCTCATGCACCCACGCAGGATAAAGTTGCACCCCACTATCTGAAAATAAAAAGAGAGAGAGAAAGACCACACCCAACCATCATCTCACAACCACTAGCACAGAAATGCTCCAAGTACCGGCACCTATCAAAGCGTTTTTCGACGCGTTTCCGCTCGAGAAGCTGCCTCCCCTGGAGGTTTCCGAAACCGATTCGACCGCCTGCCAGGTGGTAGGAGGCGGATCAGAAGACAAGCCAGACTTTTATCTCTACACTTACGGACACAAAGAGGAACTGGGAACGACACTGTGCACGGACCCCACGAGTCTGGCGGTCCAATTGTTGCTGTCACATTTCCATCCACAAAAATCCACCGAGTTGGCCACCGTTTCTCATCTTGCCAACATGGACGGCAAGCTGCCTCTCCTGACCCAGCAACCCTCCAACCGAACGTTCCTTAGCTTCAACTCCATATACAAGAACCTAGTCCCTTCGTCGTCAGAAATCAACACTCTCAGCTCCCTAGTCTTCTACAATCTCTACCATGCGTGGATTGTGACCATTCTGGATCCGAAATACTCTGAGCAGTTTGAAAAGATGTTCCTGAGCGTCAAGTCGCTGGAATCCAACACAGAAGCACGGTTTGTCGAGCCTCTCAAGATCAGATTCATGCAGGATCTCATTACAGACCACAAAAACCTCGCCTCGGCAATGGAACAGAGCACCAGACTGCCTACTCGACTGGTGACCACCATGGAGTCTGTGTACAACACACACCCTGAAATCGAGGAGATTTACTGCCGGGCCCACGACGCACTGACCGCCTTTTCCAAACTGCTGGCAGAAAGCCCCACCCAGTTTTTCAATGTGAAGGATAAGGGATTCGAGCAGTCGGACATTAGCTCGCTCGATTGCCTGGTGGCATCATTTGTCTACTCGCTAAGACCCGAGTCTCCGTTTGGCCAGACTCGTCTGGGCCACATGGTCCAGGACTTGCCTGATCTCAGCAGCCATGCCGTCAGTGTGATAGAGCATGTTTACAGCAGTCAGTAATGTACATAGAGCAATAGAAGGACTTTAAGTGGATACGTGGATACGTGGATACATGGATGAGACCAGCAAGCAGGGTTGAATAAATACATTATTTACGTCAGTGTCATACCTAGAGGCGGATTTGCGACTGTCGGTTGTTGAGGACAATCTGTAGTCCGCAGAATACAAAGAGGATGATGTAAACCAGAACGGCGCTGAAGATGGTCGATGCGACACTGTGTTAGGTGGGATTGAGGAATTACAGAGAAGAATAACAGTGTGCTCTTAGAAGGCAACTCGTAAAAAACTCTGTGTGCTCTCGCTTGTCGTCGCTGTTGTCGAGCATATTGCTTGTCGCTGTCGTCGTACGCATTGCGTGCTCTCATCGGTAGCAAACAAAAGACCCAATTCCAGCCAAAACTCTCCATACTCACGCTGCTCCATCCTTGGGGTCGTTGATGGATCCGACCATGGACTCACTGCCGCTCTTAAACAGCAGACCCAGCACGCCGAGAATGACGATGCCAAATGCAGAAATAACGGTACAAAACCAAGCTTTTCCGGGCTGTGTTAGTAGGGGGTCATCAGGGCCCGCCTGTTGCTCGTACTCACTGCCACGACTGCCTTCATTGTGTGATTGTCGGGGGTTGTTGCTCAGGAGCCTGTGCGTCTCTGTACGAACTGCGATATCGTCGACTGGGACTGAACTTAATTAGGCGCAGCAGAGGTCACAGCGAGGGAGAGCAGAAATTAAGACAGGTCAATAATGGGGGAGCGAGGCATTAAAAATATTTGAAAAATATCACAACGATGCTGTGGTGACTTGAGAATAGCCCCTCACTTATCTACGTCACGTGACCACACCTCCATCCGCCGTTTACTCCATACATTCCCACCACACGTGACTAAACCTTGCATATCAGACACGCATATCACATCTCAATCTCCGTACCGGTAGCTACACCTAAACAAAAGAAACCACACATACACCCACTACACAATGGTCGAAGTGTCTCTTACCGTCGGCAAATTGGACGCCTCGTTGGCGCTCCTCCTCACCAAGGACCACCATCTCATTGAGTTTCCCACCATACTGCTTCCTGACGATGCTGAGGCCGGTTCCGTGGTGAAAATCACCTGTGAGAAGGACTCTGGAGCTGAGAAGGAGGAGGAAGACAGCTTCCAGAAACTGCAAAAGGAGCTGCTGGAAACCTACGGAACCGAGCAGCCCAAGGCTCCCGTTCTGAGCGCCAAAAACATCACCCAGACTTCGGTGGTTCTGGAATGGGACCCTATCGACATCGCCCAGGCTGACATCAAGAAGCTGGTGCTGCTCAGAGATGGCGTGTGGTGCGGCCACATTCCCAACCCTCTGGTCCGAACAGCCACCAAGCTGTCTGGATTCGGTGTGGAGAAAAAGTACACGTTCCAGCTAGTCCTTTACACCACTGCCGGTACTTACGAGTCCAACCTGCTGGAGGTTGAGACCCACAGCATGACTGACCTTCGAGGCATCACTGTTTGTCTTGGTGAAATTGACCCCGACATGACCACCGTGACCGAGTCGGAGATCTCCGAGTCGCTGGAGGACATCAATGCCAAGCCTGTACAGACCGAGGTCAAGCTGGACACCACCCATTTTGTGTGTACCAAGGCCCAGGGAGCCCAATGGGAGAAGGCTGTTGATATGAACATCCCCGTGGTGCTTCCCGAGTGGCTGCGAGCTTGCAACATGGACAAAAAGATGGTCAACGTTCGAAACTTCTACCTGGACTCGGATCCCAAGCACCGGTCTCAATACAAGCGAGCACCGGGGGCTCCTGCTTCTCCTTCCATTCACCAGGAGCCTACCAAGGCCTCTGAGCCTGAGCCTGAGCCTGAATCTGAATCTGCTGCTGCTTCTGTTGCACCCATTGCCTCTGAGACTGCTTCTACTACTGAGCCTGCTCTTGATCGATCTACCACACGACACTCCATTTTCACTGAGGGAGCCACCGAGGCCGAGGAAGTGGCTGAGGATCCTGTCAATGTTGAAATCGAAAAGGAGGTTGCTGCCGAAGACGCTGAAGTCGGAGCTGCTGCTGAGTCCATGGCTGAGGTTGATCTTGATGGACCTAGCGGAGAGCCTGATCCTGAGACTGTTGAGGAGGAGGAAGTTGAGGAGGTTGCTGTTCCCGAAACAGATCCTGTTGAGTCCGAGCCCGTTACTGAATCCGCCCCTGTTGCTGAGCCTGAACCTGAAGTTGAAAAGGAGGAGGAAAAGGAGGAGGAAAAGGCTGAGGAAAAGGCTGAGGAGATCAAGGAACCCGAAGAGGCTGCCACTGCCGATGCTGTTGAGTCTGCTGAGGTTAAAGCGGAAGAGAAGACTGAGGAGACCGAAGACAAGCCCGAGGAGAAGACCGAGGAGAAGCCCGCTGAAGAAGCCAAGGCTGCTGAGCCCGAACCTGAAACTGTCAAGTCTCCTTCTCAGCTAGCAGACGAGTTTGCCGAAGTATCCCTGGATGACAACAAGTCTCCTGAGGAGGCTGAGGGAGACAAGGAAGAGGAAGATGATGATGAGGAGGAAGGAGAGGATGACAAGCAGGAGGACACAAAGCCCGCTGCCACGACAAACAAGAAGAACAAGAAGAAGAACAAGAAGAAGGGAAAGAAATAGGTGATTTAGATAGAACAGAAAAATGTATGAATAGCTAGCTACAACCATTTATGGGACCAAGATATCGCAGATGTAAACGATTGCTCCTATCATAAGGAGGTTCTAAAAGAACAAGTCCTAGGGCTATGCAATGGACAAGAAACATCATCTCAACACTAATAAACCCCTCCAAACACAATTACAGCATCCAGAACTACAGCATGGGCTACCAATGCCCAAATATAACCCCCCTCTACAACACACATCAGCACTTGTCATTAATATAAGTTAGTCTAGTTGTCACCAAACAGACGTCGGACTCGTCGCAGAACAGAGTCCTTCTCGGGAACGTAGGGATGGTCCTTGGAGGGAATCTCCAGCAGTGCGGGGAAGGCCTGTGTGTATGTGTCGACTCGGAATCGAATCTTGTCGGCAATGTGCTGGTTGATGAGCAGAATGGCAATGTCCTTTCGGGTGTTGGTGAACTCCTCGAATGCCTGTTCGATGGCCTCGTTTTCGGTCTTGGGATCAACCACGAAGAAGTTCTTCTTCTTTTCAGCGTCGTCAGACACATTTCCAATGCCGGCCAAAAGCAGACCTGTGACGGAATCCTCGTCGCCAATCACGGCCAGAAACTCTCGGTCTTTTTGTGTGGTTGCCCTGTGTTAGTTTGGCAGCAATTGGGGCGTTTGTTGCCTCGCAAATACTCACATTGTGTGTCGTGTGTGCTGTGTGATGGTGTTGACGATGCGATGCGATGTGTCGTCGAGATGATGTGCGTCATGTAAGTTGGCTTAGTAAGGGGGGAGGGGGTGATAAGGCGACAAGTGTAAATTTGGACAAGGAAAGGAGGGTAATAGGTGTATTTTTTCTGTGGTGTGTTTATGGAGACGCTGTGGGTATTTGTTATTCATTTTACATAACTCTTCATTAATACAGTAAGATGTGTGTTGTCGGCACCGGAAGCTAACCTGGTATGGCCACTAGGTGTTCTGAATGTACAGTAGCTAAGCATGTGTGACTAAAAAGGACATCAAATGTGAGAATTTTTGTATGACAAGGGGTTGTTTTTATAATATAATAATGCCAAATATAGTTGTAAGGTATGATTTCAGCTGTTTATTTATCAATATATCATATTTCTTTATGCCAAATGACCGCCCCTTTCATTTGGTTAAGCAAAGTTCTAACAAACGCTCAACTAAAAGTTTCCTCCCAACTGTGCTGCGGACAGGGGCGTCTCTCTTTCTCTCTCTCTCCCAACGTCCCAGTTTTAATATACAACGGCTTTCATTTGATGGTCCAGGAGACGTCTCTAAAACACAACGGTGTAAACTGTCTGACAAAGAAATAAACACGTAAACCTGTGCAAAAATAACGGAGAGACAGCTCTCCGAGGCCCCCGACCCAACCCGTAGTTTCGCAAATAGGCCACTTTTTTCCTTTTTCTATTTCCGAAAAATCACCCGCCTCGTACCACCACTTGGCTCACCGCTAAACTGCTGGACATGCAGTTGTTCCAAACCTTCGGATTAACCATTTTTTTTCATTACTCCACCACAGATCACCAATGTCGCTTCTCCGTCTGAAAACCGTGACCACGCGAGCCTTCTCGACCTCGACCCAGTGCCTCAAGGGCCACTCTAAGTGGCAAAACATCCGACACACCAAGGCCAAGCAGGACGCCATTAAGGGCAACTTGGCTACCAAGTTCGGCAACCAGATTGCAACTGCTGCCAAGATGGGTGGAGCTGATCCCGCTGGTAACATTCGTCTGGCCACCATCATCGACGCTGCCAAGTCTTACAACGTGCCCAAGAAGACCATTGACGCCGCCATTCGTCGAGGAGCAGGCCTGGATTCCAAGGAAAAGCAGATTGAACAAGTCTTCTACGAGGGCATTGGACCCTCGGGCGTGTCGGTCATCATCGAGTGCCTCACCTCCAACCGAAATGGTCTGCTTGCAAATCTCAACACTCCCTTTAACCGAGCAGCAGGCAAAAACTCGGGCATTGCCTTCCCTTCCACAGTGCAGTTTCTCTTCACCAGAAAGGGCTGTATCACCATTGAGAAGGAGCAAAAGTCCATGGTGGCCCCCGACCCGGCCAACCCCATGAAGAAGGTGGAGCAGGTGACCGTGCTCGACTTTGACCACATCATGGACCAGGCCATTGAATGGGGTGCCGAGGATGTGGAGGAGGACACGGATCACGACGGAAACGTGGTCTCCTACACTCTCTACACCGACGTGCAGGACACGGGAGCCGTTGCCAAGCTGGTTCAGGAAAGCGGAATTGCCGTGGCAGACTTCTCCATCTCCTACATTCCCAACGAGGACACCATGGTGGACATTGAGGACGAACACAAGGCCAACATCTTCCAGTCCTTCATTGACTCCATCGAGGAGATTGACGACGTGACCGAGGTCTACACCAATGCCAGATAATGTACATAGCTAACCGGCAGTAGTGAGCTGATAGTTGAACTGCACGCCGCACATAGATAAATCCACGTGACGAGCCAAGCAAAGTCATAATATATACACCGTTGTATAACTCTTAATCATCATGGCTGTATACGGCCGCTACGTCTTGGCATAGATCATTTAAATTAATTATCCCTTAGCCCCAAGGTCCTGCTACTCCATGATTTTTTGCAGCCCAGAACAAGGGTCGTGATTAATATATACACACGGCTCTATGCACAGCCCCATCAATTACGACTGTGGTAGTAGCCAGTACTCGTACAGTACGAGTACGAGTACTTGCTTCCACCGCACTATCTTATCCATCCAACAATTATGATTAAGCATACACCTATAAATACAAATCTGAATGAAGCCATCCATATACAATTACTCCCTCTGGACGTAGTGAGGAAGCCCATCTTCTCCAATGATGGTGGAGTACTCGGACGTACTGGCAGTCTCATGTGGACCTGCGTGAGGACCCCCAGGTCCTTGTCCATGATGATGGCCAGGACCTGCTCCATGATACGCTGGCTGAGCCATGGGCGCCATTCCGGGCTTAGCCAGGCTCAGAGGCGGTGGGACCTTGCCCTTTTTAGTAATGCCATTGCGCGCCAGAGACGCCGCCAACGACGTGTTTCGGTACGACTTGGGTACCTCCGACACGTTGGGGCCCGACTGTAGCATGTACGACTCGTTGTTTTCGTCATGCACCGACGACTCAGGTTGTGTGTGAGAGTCCGACTCGGGCTTGTCAAACACGCCGCTCTTGGCCCGCTTGACGCCCCGGTCGTCTCCTGGTCTGCTCTCAAACTCTGAGCTGGTTCGTTTTTTCGATTCGGACTCGTCCGACGAGTCTTGCGACTGTTGGGGCTGTGACGAAGGAGGCAGAGCCTGCTGCTGCGGTCCGTCCTTGCCGTCCACAAAGTCCCAGAACAGTGGCGTCTTGATCACCATGTTCTGTCGGTAGTCGGTTCCGTGGATCACCTTGCCGTTGATAATATATGTCTGGTGCTCCAGCTCGTAGTCCGGGTAGTCGGGGATGATGGAAGATGGGTACTGCTTGCCAGGGGCTGTGCCCGAGGTAGCAGCAGAACTGGGTTGTCCCGAGCCCGCAGGATGGCCCTGTTGCTGGGTCATCAAAGCCGTGGTAGCATTCATGCTTTGGTCAAAGGGGAATGCTGCATATGTCGCTGAAAGAGGAGCCTGCTCATAAAGCGAGTCTAGATACGGCATGTCCATGGGGTTTGTGGGGGGAAAGTAGTCGAGGGGAAAGTCGGAAGATTGTGAGTCGTCATTTTCATCCTTGACCTTGGGTGCAGGTTGTTGCTGTTGCTGTTGCTGCTGGGGTTGCTGCTGGGGTTGCTGCTGGGGTTGTTGCTGGGGTTGTTGCTGGGGTTGTTGCTGGGGTTGCTGCTGGGGTTGCTGCTGGGGTTGCTGCTGGGGTTGCTGCTGCTGCTGTGCTTGTTGCGGATGTGGGGGAGGTTGCTGTGGGTGTGACTGCTGACCGTGCAGAATAGACCCGCCAAGCTGCACCATCTGATTGTACTCCGGGTTGCTGGCCATCTGCTGCTGGTTGAGCTGAATCTGGTTCTGCAACTGCTGCTGCATCGATGTCAGATACTCGGTGGGCGTGCTCAGATAGTCGCTCAGCGCATACGCACTCTGGTTGGCGGCCGTCTGAGATGCAATTTGCCCCGTGGGTCCTTCAGGAGGAACCGAGCCATTCACCAGTCCTGGAGTTCCGGCAGGCTGTCCTACGCTCCCAGGCCCCCCTGTGCCACTCGAAGATGGCCCTCCTGCGCCGGAGGGTGGCGCTCCACCAGGTGTTCCGCCTCCCACTGTCCCTCCTCCTCCTCCGGGAAGCGACCCCACAGGCATACCCTCTCCATTGGTCACCTTCATTAGCTGTTCGTACAAACTCTCGTTGAGGTCAAAGTTGAAGCTCTTGGCGGGTTCCGCGTGGGCCTCTGTTGTGGGTTCCAGGTTGTTGAGCTCTCGTCGCATGTCACGCTCCAGAGCGTCGACAAACAGCCGGTCGTGAGGCACGCTGAACCAGTAATAGACCTTTTGTTTCTTTTGTGTTCGGATGCAGCTGTTTTTGTACAGAAACTCGAGAAACGGCGACTTGGGCGACTCGAGAACAGCATCGCTGTTGCACTTGAGTCCTCGCAAGTCGGAGAAAATGCCCTCTTCGAACTTTTTGCGGTTTTTTATCGACCGCCCAAACGCCTCGAACCGAAAGCTGATGCATCGAACAATGTCTGTTCCTGTGATATGATAAAGGCCCTTCCACAGCACGCAGCTGATGAACTCTTCGGTGGGCAGGTAGTACCGTCGGATAATTTGGCCCGGTTGCCAATTTGCTGGTGCCGTTGCCAGAAAGAATTTCACTGCGTTAGTATGGTTTTGTTACGTTTGCTCCAACGTGACACAAGTCATGTTTCACAAGACAAGAGGTGTGTCACAAGGGTAGTACAATAATCACGACTTATCTGATGGTACCCAGATAGGGTATAAAAAGGCCCCCCGTAGTGTCCTTAATTTGTGACGTTTCGTGGCCCATCGATTCTGTTGAAACACACGTAGCAGAATTGTGGGCGCACGCGTTTGGGCCGTTTCTCTCCCCTCTTGTTATCCCCCCGTGTGGTATACTCACTGTCGTCGACTTGTGCTAGGGCGTCGCGTGCCAACTGGGGCAGCATATCTCTGATTGAAGACATGAAGAAATGTCTGTGATTACCAGCCGTGTGTTTGTGGCATATATGTGTGAAGTGGCCGCGCAAAAGAGTCGTGTGGCGGCAACGTCGGAGTTTCAGTGAGCGTGAATGAAGAGCGTGTGAGGTATGGTCTTTAGTTTCTCGCGTGTCGTGTGGTTTTTCTCTTTTTCAAATGGTGGTGTCCGTGTTGAGGTCAAGAGTCAGCGAGTACAGGTCGCCTACTTTGGATCACAGTGTGTACGGCCCGTCGTTATTAGCAGATAATGGAAACGACGATCTTTGGAGAGTAGAGTTGTCTTTTGGCCAAGATTGCCCATTTGAGTTTACGTCTACTGCGTCTACTGGGTAGAGTTTGTGGGTTTTGGCCCTTTGGTTTGGTTTGAGAAGGGCCACACCGGCTGACCGAGCCGCTGCCTTTGTGCGCCAAACGAGCCCACGTCCTCAGACCGTTGCTCGGAGCCTTTCTCCGGCCTCGCGGCGTCTTCTTTCCCTCTCCGAAGGAGTATTTCCGGGGGCTGGCAGGAACCCAACCGGGCGTTACAGTTGCATGCCAGTAGCTAGCTTGTGGAGTGGTGCGCAAAGTGAGATTTGAGAGATGTGTGGAAATTACTGTTTGTGGCTAGTCTGGGGCGATTCCACACCGCCCCGGCGCGCATTTAGTGTGGTATAGAGGCGACCGTGTAACGCGTGTGCACGTCTGCAAAGGCTGCCCCCACTTGCCATTGACACGCTTGTTAATTGGCATTCTGTTCTTTTTTTTTTTTTTTTTCCCTTTTTTGTTTTTCTCGCTCTTCCAAAATACACCCCTCTAAACATTGGGTTTTGGCGCTTAGCGTTTGAAGCTAACCTTGTGGCTGCGTCTGTTTTGAAACCAGCTTTTCTTGTTTGAGAATTGCAGAGCTTGTTACAGAGTGTGAGGGCGCCGAAGAAAACGTAGGGCAAGCAAGTGGGGGGAGGGAGAGAGGCGTTCAGGAGACGGGTGTGAGGGAGAGAGCAAATAAAAATGAAAAAAAAAACGTTGCTCCGAAACCTATGAGTGTCAAAAGACAAACACAACAAAAGAGGAAAACGACCTGATGCCGTCACGTGATTCTACAGACGCCCCACATTCCGCACCCGTCAGTCGCAACAGCCAGTCACATTGCCCTTCCTCGTATCTATTTTGGGATCAGGTTATGCTTTACTGTGCCAACCTGCAGTACCTAAACCATGCAGCGAAGGTTGACCTACAGGGAGAGAGAGAGGGAAAAGGGTAAAGGGACGGTGGGTGGGTGGTGAGACTAACAGCCGAGCAGGGCAGGAAAGCGGATAAAAAAAGAGCAAATGAAAGAGCATCGAAGGGAAAAATGAAAAAGAAGCCTCGAAGAAGAAGACGGGAAAAAAAAACCCCTGCTCCTTGTGACAGTTGCTCCAGATATAATGCCTGTACGAGTACTCCTTGTACCATGCTTTCTTCTAACCCCCTAGATCGGGGCTGCTAACGCCCTCCAGGGGTAGGCAACCCTCCGAGGGGGGAACAAAGCAACAGGGATAGAAGACACCAGTGATTGTCCGGAGGTGCGATAGATACAGTCTGGGCAGATCTTGCAGCCCTCGGAGTGTGTAAAAAGCGAACGCCGTGGACATGAGAGATTGTGGTGGAAAAGGCCCTAAAGAGCCCGGGGAGATCTGCCCAAACGGGAAACTGCACCTCTCGTATTCTCTTATTTTCAGGGGTGGGGCCGAGCCATCGGTCAAATACCACCTGTAGACCAAACGGGCCTTGGGGCTGGCTCAAGCGAGCGCAAAGAAAATGCAACGTCCAAGTGAATGGAACACTGACCACCGAGAGAGAAGAATCCAATCGACCCCACCTGAAACATGGCATCCGCTGTAGGCTGTAACTACCCTGCATAATTGTTCGCAGCCTGGATCCTGTAATGTCGCGCCTGTGCCTCCAAAAAGAAACACGGGACGACACGTGTACTGTGGACCGTGAGCGCTGCGTGTGTCTACAGTCAGCTACAGCACGCTAGAGCACACTTGGCGGCTGTATCGCACAGGTACACATTACCGGAAGCAATTTGCACTCTGAGTTTCAAAATCACGCGCTACGGTGGTGTACCGGTGGCTACAGTAGCGGGTTACGGTGCTTTGTTCTTGGGAGTGACTCTTTGGCCTCTTGTCTTGTCGTTGAATCACCATCTCATCTATAGCGACCCGTTTATAGACTATAAAAAACACACATGCGCTTACACTTGTATACATCACAGACATGGACACACTAAGGGGCGTATTGCAAAACTATGGGCTACCGACTATCGTATACTTGGTGCTGCAAAAAGCCGCCATTTTAACACCAAGTCATCTCGCACTAATGGCAACCAACGCACATGACACGCTAACTCCAAACAACAGCACTATAAATTTCCTATACGGCCGTACTAGACCGTCACCTACATGGCTAGCCACAGTAGCTGCCCACTATATTGACATATGCAAACTACTGACACTGATCAGGCCATTTTTTTTGTCATGCTCAGCTATTATAGACCCCCCACATTTATACAGCCCCAAGGGTGTCGTAGCCCTTGAAGTAGTCTTAGTCAGTCACCTCTGTTTCATCTGGACCGGTATTTTCACTAGACAAGCCCCCCCCATGAAGCCGGCTGAAAGTTTTGTCCAGAGCTAGCCAACAAGGTACTACAAGTATAGGAAGGTATTGGGTTACAAACCAGAGTCGGACACCTTTTTTTGCATGTACATCTGTCGTCTATCTTAGGACTGACTATATTGGAGATGCAACGATTTTTTCTGCATTCTTGGACTCCACGCACAGTATAGGAGCTCAGGTGAAACAAGTTATCTGCTTGGAAAAGATGAAACAGGCGTCCATAAATTGCTTCTTCCTGGCGACGATTATTGTTCTCGCTAGCTACCTACTTTCTGAACTCGTAATAATATTTTGTGCATCGTATTTTTTTTTTTCTCCTCTGTTGGATTTCAGACCTATGCATATGGTAAGTGGGTGAAATTATCAAATGAAGGTCGCTACAGTTGAAAATAAACAAGTATTTACCGAGCTGTATACGAAATTGAGCATTTGATATATTTTCAGATTTTATTCGGTTTTTTCTGATATTTATATCACCAATATGGATACTTTGTAGCATATGCACAATCCATACTCCTACCGTAAATTGAAGAATCTTGTTCTCTCGTATCTGCAAATTGAAGAAAAGAAAATCACTACCCGCGAAAGAAGTGGCAAGCGCGTCTTTTACAATATTCCAACTTACAAGTATACTGTACGGTACTCTCATTGTTAACATCTCCTGTCTTCACATATTACAAGTACACAATCACCCTTGCCAACTTTTCTATTAGCTGTTGTATATTGTCTATAAGTCCAACTTGTAACATGCTAGCCACGGCCTAATGCCACAGCTACTTTCGCTTAAGGCCCCTTCTAGCGACCCAGACCTCAGACCCCACTCCATCGTTAACGTCGAAACTAACGTAGTCCTGCTCCCCGCCTTTTCGAGAATCCCACAACTCGAACACAGGCAGCGGAATACGTCCTCTCACAAGCACAATGGCCTTGTCTGCAGCCTGCGCGTTGAGCATAGATGCTGATACAGGGGTACGCAAACGTACGCTAGCTCCTGCAAATTGCACCATGGCCTGTCCCAGACACTCGCCCACAGGAATGTCAAAGTTGGGCAGGTACTGGAGCCCATCTGGCGTGATCTCTGCGTTCTGGACCACCTTTTTGTCAACTGCCATGATGGCCAGCAGTGTGTAGTTTGTAGCAAGAGCCACATCGGCTAGATCCACTCCTTCAGAGTCCAGAATTCCAAAGTACACGGTCTCCAGACCAACCTCCACAGGCTCCAGCTCTGCCAAATGGGCTGCAAGGTTGCCCGCGTGCAGATACGTAACTGTCTGCAGAGTGTGTTGCTCTGCACCTGTGAAACGTGGAGGGTCCGCGTCTGGCGCTTCGAGAATGTGGGACCGGGCATGGACGGTTTCAGCCAGACGGGCCTGGTCGGCGTCCACGCCAGGGTCACGTGTGAAAACCACATCTGATGGTTTCACGTGGTCCATGAGCTGTCGCAGCAGATCGTGGCCGGCAGCTCGAATCCAGCCACACGTGTTCACCACCAGCGGGATATCGAGGTCACGTGCAACATCAACCACGGCCTTGCATGCCGCAATGTAGCCTCTGGTGTCGTCCTTGGGGTTGTTGTAGCCTACAAAGCGGCTGTAGTGGGGGGCGGTGATGTGGGTGAAGGAGGGTCCTAGAATAGAGTAGGGGCTCATGTGGCCAGCTCCAATAACAGTCACGGAGACCTGTCCGGGAGCCGTGAACTCGCAGTTGCTGGGATCCAGGTCCACAAATGCAATTTTCGCTCCGCTTTTTTTTGTGGTCAGAAACGCTGCCAGGTATTTACAAAAGGTGGACTTGCCGGTGTTCTGGGAACCCACCACCATGGTGGACGAGTTCTTGACACGTCGAATGTCGTCGCAGACCTCGGCCCATTCCTCAAAGATGCCAGGAATGACTGCCGCTTGCGATTTGGACACCACACTGGCAGTGTTGTAGATTCGGCTGTAGTTGTTGCCGTCGTCGTCAGAGTGCCACAATTGACGCACCAGAGGCACAATGTTGGCCGAAGACAGTTTGCCAAAGTTCTTGACTGTCATCAGCGCGTTTTCGGACCGTCTGGGCATGGCTGAGATCTCCACAATCGCCGAGCTGCCTTCCAGCTCATGCAGCACCTCCATAACGTACTCGTCTCCGGACTCCCGCACTTCAGGAGCTCCAGCAGCAGCCTCGATTTGAGGAAGAGCATGAGACGATGGCGCGTACACGGGGACGTCAACGGGAGAGTTGACGTTGATCAGAGCTCCGTTGATATGGATAGCCCCACTCCACACGGTCACCACGTAGGCACCGCGGAGAACAATGGTATCTTTGAATTTCATGCCGTGAAAAACACGTGACCGACCACGGATCTCGTCCCGAACCACCTTGGTTGATTTCGCGCTGAAATCAAACGTGCTGAGCTGCCTGACGGGCTGATCCTCATCTGCAATACTGATGAAAGACTCCTCGGCCTCCGCAATGTCGTCTGAAGGGTTAGTGATGACCACGACCTCTGGATCCGAGTCCTCCGAGCTGATGACCTGTTTCTTTGCGGGCTTCAGAGCACTCAGCGCGCTTTTTCGTTTCGTCATGGTAGTCGAATTTCTGTGATGTTTTTTTTTTTTTTTCGACCTCCAAATTATCTTCATGCACATGCATAATATTTTCGAATAGAGTTTGGAGGTGAGAATACGAGGAGGACAAGAAGTACCGGGTGAGCTTTGTAGACATGTTTGATGGGGATATTTTTACATAGATGAAACAGTATGGCGACTTTTAGGCGACTGTCAAAAAATGAAACTCCTCAGACCTCTTTTCGTCATTTTGTGTATGCTGTGGTGGTGAAGGTGGTAATAGCTAATTAGAGAGACTACAAACTACGATAGGAGTTCCAACAGTTGAAATCCATAAACCTGGTACCTGGTACATCAGATACTCACTACAAACTCTTGTTCCAATGATACAATTCTATAATGCTATTTTATTTACTGCTTGCCTCGCTTCTTGTTCTTGTTGAGCACCGCCTTCATATCCTCCTCGTCAGAATCAGGGAGCGCAATCTCATCCTCATCTTCGTCCTCCTCATCATCCTCATCTTCATCATCATCATCCTCGTCCTCGTCCTCTCCCTCCTCGTCATCCTCGTCAACCTCCATCTCAACATCATCGTCGTCGCCCATGGCCATAATCTCCGACATGTCGTCATCATCATCCTCAATGTCCTCCTCGCCCTCGACAAACTCAACCTCGGAGTCGGACTCCTCGTCGTCGTCGTTGGCGCCATGGCTGGCGTTTCGCAGCTCCATCTGTGCCTCAAGCATCTCCAGACGGCCCTCCAGTGCCAGAAGACGGTCCAGTGTGTTGACTCGGGTGTTGAGAGCCTTGTGCAGCCGCGACACGGTCACCAGCAGCTTGGGCACCGTCACCAGGTATCCTCCATGTGCCACCATGACCCACTTGATCCAGGCGTTGAACTGTCGGCCTCGCGAGGGCTGGGCGGTCATTTTGGCGGCCAGACGCTCTAGAAGCAGCACAGCCAGACTGCTGTTGAGCCGCTGAACGGTAGACTTGATGCCCTCTTCGTCTCGGAACAGCAGACACGACTCGAGCAGATCGTCGTCATCGGACTTGATGGCCTGGGTCAGCACAGTGCTCAGAGAGCCCATGGTAGGGGGAGCGGTGCCAGACACGCCCTTGGAGGTTTTGTTTTCTCGCTTGAGAGCATCCATCTTCTCGGCGAGGGTGGCCGACTCGGTGTCGTCGTCAGACTCGTCTCCACCGCCGTTCTCCAGCTGCGCGTAGTCGTCTCCAGCAGCAATGGTGGCGTCCTCCTCGTTGTACGACACGGGCACGGTTCGCTCCTCGGTGTAGTGGTTTGCGGCGTTCTTGGGGTCGTGGACCACGGTCATGGTGGGCTCGGTTTCGAGGGCAGACAGAGTCACGTGTGCAAACTGTGCCTGGGCTCGCTCCGTGTACGAGTAGTAGACCTCCTTGGCGGTCAGAGCAATGGCGTCGATGGAAAGACCCTGGCCAGCGACCTTGGCGGACCGCTCAATGTCGAGCGATGCAAAGGACGACTTGGTGACAATGCTCTTTCGCTTGTTTTTCTTGCTGGGCGTGGATCCGTTAGTCTGGGCGAGCTGGAAGAACTCGGCGTTTCCGCCCTCGGTCAGAGCAGTGAGAATGTCGCCGTTCATGGAGACTCGGTGGGCTCCGGACTCGGCCATGAGAACCAGCACAATCTTCTTCTGGGCCACGTTGATCACGTTGACGAGTCGATCGCCGGCCACAGCGGCAACAAGGTCGCCTCGAACACAGAGCTCGGTAACAGTGGAGGTGTGAGAGGGGATATCAAAGAGAGGAGCGTCAAAGGAGACGGCAGATGAGTCGTCGCCCTGGGGGCCGAAGACGGCAATGTTGTGGGTGGCAAGCAGAACGTTGCCTGAGGGAAGAACAGCCACCAGCTTGGCGCCGGTCTGGTCCACAGATCGCTCCACAGAGGCGCCCTTCCACACGTTCAAAAGACCACGGTTGTCGAGAGAGTAGCTGGTGCCGGTGGTGGGGTCGACATCAAAGTCGGCCACGGGCAGAGAATGGCCACCTCGAAGAGCAGACACTAGCTTGGCCTGGGCAGGAGAAAAGGTCAGAATGTCTCCTCGGTTGGTTCCTACAGACACAAGGTACTCCTCGGAAGAAGTAGAGTCCTGGGTCTTGGTCTTCTTGCGTCGCGAAGACGAGTTGGCGCCGTCACCAACGTTCTTGGTCCACTTGAGAGCAGTCACAGTGGTGCCCTTCTCGAGCACAAACTCCACGGGCTGAAGACTGGCATTGGCTCCAGCCACCGCCTGAACACGGATCTTGTGCTGGTTGAGCGCCGAGGTGACGCTGGCATACTGCGTGAGCGCGGGATCGAATCGAGACAGCTGTTCCGACATGTTGTGTGTGTTGTGGTGTATCTAGCTTGCCCGGTGGTTGTCCAAGTGCAGGAAAAAAATAATATTTAAACTCTGAATTTTTTTCTGCATGAAAAGTAAAGTGGATGTCTTCACTTGCCGCTGAGAGGATCTTGTTGTAGGGGAGCGCAGAAGGCGATTTCCAGAGCATTAGCATCGTTGAAGTTGTTTTACATGGAGGATTGCTTGTGTACTCAGTTTATGGAGTTTTTGGTGCACAGATGAGATCAGCTGATTTTAATGGGTCGCAGACGGGAATCGAACTGGAGACGGTCAATGTTGCTGTGGGTTCAAATCTCAAAGAAGTAAGGATATCAGAGTAACAACTTTGGGTGGTGGAAAACCGGCGAATGCTTACCTGTAGTATCGTCTTTGGACTGCAATTCTATCACAGGAGGAGGGCAAATCCACATATACAACTCCACTACACTTGCCCTGTCCTGATTTGGCTCATGCACCCTGGAAAGCTTAATAGAACCACTTTCAACACACAGTCTCGAAACGAATATTTCTCAGAGAATTATTCTTCGGGAAGATAAAATAAAGATGCTTTTAGGACGAAAACAGCTAGTTTACCCACCAGTCAAGTTTTTGAACGGTTTTAACCTGTTTCTTGTCTACTTCGGCTCATGTAAACTGGGCATTTGAAAATGAGCTTAACCAACAGAAATCGTTGACATCCCAACGTCGTATGGCGACGGTGTACTATTACCTGGTAGTTATAGAGGCCCTAGTGACAGTGGGGTACTTTACACCTATCTAATACGCGGGATATTGTGAATACGCTATATTCCAACACTCTCTTCCCCTCGAAAGAAGAGTTACAATAAGGGCGACATTTCTACCACTACATCACGTGACGACACTCTCAAAAGTTTCTCCCAAAGTTTCTCGGTTTAACCTTTCTTAGACAAACGTTAAATCCAAGTGTAGATGAAATGTGACATGTGGAGACGGGTAGCAAGGGTGGAGATGTGGGTGATTTTTGTTGCTTTTGAACATTGACAGGGTTAACTGAGTAGAGTAGAAATCATGTGAGAATGTTTTTGAACCCCCACCTACCCATTCACACCCACATCACTCTCACCGTAGTGGCTTCTACTTCCCATAGGTGGCTATCGCTGTTTACGTACTCCCAAACTCTATCTTTGGCCGGTCGAAAAATATATAAACATGCATAAAGCATACAAGGCGCGTAGCTACAATTATACCACCAACCACGCACCACGACACACATTGAAAATGAGCGACAGAGAAACTTCGGGTAATGACGACCTTTCGTTGCCCAAGGGTGAGTAATTTCGAGCGTTTTAATTTATTTTTAACGCCGCTCCGTTTTTGATATCCACCTTGCCAACGACACTAACACAGCAACGGTACAGAAGATTGTGAGCGAAATCATCCCGTCAGACCTGGCGTTTGCCAAGGATACCCGAGACGTGTTGATCGAGTGCTGCATCGAGTTCATCATGATGCTGAGCACGGAAAGCAACGAGATCGCCGAGAAGGAGAGCAAGAAGACTATTGCACCGGAACATGTCATCAAGGCGCTGCAGGAGCTCGGGTTCATGGACTACATTGAGCCCATCAAGGATCTTATTGTCGAACACAAAGAGGCGCTCAAGTCTCGAGAAAAGAAGGTGGGCAAGCTGGAACAGTCTGGTATGACCGAGGAGGAGCTGTTGAGAAAACAGGAGGAGATGTTTGCTGCTGCGCGAAGCAAGCTGAACAACAATGCATGAACGGTGGGACCAAGCAAGACGGAAATGAGAAACAGCGCGACAGAAAGCTGTTTGGATGGACACAGATAGCATTGAACGCATTATTGAATATGAAAGTTCACACATGAATCCAGAGGGTCATGTGTTCAAGTCTAATGGTGCTAATACCGAAACATTGTGGACAATCAGTGCACGTGCACAGGACGGGCAGAGAGAGAATGAGGACATTCTTGCGGGTGGATGGAGATCTAGAGCAATGGTTGTTATTGGATATTGGCAATTGGTTGTATATAGATGTATCATATTGACGACTATACGGTATGATCTGCGGCAATAGCATAATAGAAGGAGGAAGGAGAGTGGAGGGTTTGGACGTTGGACGTTCAAGTAAGGATATTACATTATATTGGACCCATGAAACATGATTTGGTCTTACTCTGATACAATAATTAATTACAGTAATTATTTGAGCAAATATCTATTAATCGCTTGTTTCAAGCAATAGGGATGTCGTTGAGTTCTACAAATACCGAGGAAGATACTTCTTTGCATGTAATTAGGATATAACACACTCGTACTAATTAGAACGTACAGTATTTCAGAGCTTGTACTTCACATGCAGTTCCAGTGTTACACATTTTGTCCTTTTATCTCTCAGTTTTCGTAATTTCTTTCAGTATTCTTGTGAATTTGTTACCAGTCCAATAAATTTTGTTGAAACTTTTTTTTTTTCACTGTCCAACAAAGACTACGAAAACAACGGGAAACACTACTAACCACAACACATGATCACATCACGTGACACGACACACATTGTTATTTGTACTCGTACTTCACACGGCTGAAAAAAAACTCGCCTCTTCTGTGCATTTCAAACACACATGCTACAGCTCTGGCTCCTACAGGTACAGCTACAGGTACACAGTCTTCCCAAAAGGGCAGACTGCAAACACGTTGAAGAAAAAAAAAGAGATGTTCGAGAACCAGCTGACGGAGCAAAAAAAATGAAGTGACTGTATTGAAGAGCACAAAAACAAAAGTTGTATTTTCTACGTTCTTTTCTATGCTCAACAACTACTTTTTTATCTCCAACCAGCCACCCCCCCTTCATTCATCTATCTGACTAAGAACCTTAACACGCGTCGCGATGCATATTAATTGATTTTTTAGCCTTGGGCCTTTTTCCTTCCACGTTATTTTTTTTCCACAGTGAATTCGCTAGGTAATTGGTTGAGTATGGGTGAGTTTTTCCAGGGCGAGGAGCACGTGACGAGCGGGACACGTGACGGCGGCGGGCCAGGTTTTTTCAACAAACACAAACACGAAAACACGAAAAAAAAACTAACATAGTGGGCAACTTCCGAACCCGAAGTCGAAAAGCCCATCGCAAGAAGCAAGAGGTGATTGTGGTGGAGGATGATGATGAGGAGCAGGTGGTAGTGGTTGAGGAGGAAAAAGAGGAGAAAGAGGAGGCAGAGGAGGCAGAGGAGGAACAGCCGGCAGAGGCAGAGGAGGAACAGCCGGCAGAGGCAGAGGAGGAACAGTCAGCAGAGGAAGAGGAGGAACAATCAGCAGAAGAATCAGCAGAAGAATCGGAATCTGACGTGGAAATGGTGGATGCTCCTGATTCGTTGGATTTGCTTGAGCCGAGATCACCTGAAGTTTCTGGATCAACTGAACCTGAAACAGCTGAAGCAACGACTGAAGCAACGGAATCAGCTGAACCAGAATCACCGAAAAAACCTCGTCAACAGTCTGTGGAGTCTTCCAGCGAGGAGGAAGAGGAAGAGGAAGAGTCTGACAGATCACGAGGCACGGAAACAGAAGAAGAAGAGCCCAGTGAGACTACCGAGACGAAACCCAACGGTGTCACCAACGGAGTGACTAACAGCGTCACCAACGGATCTGCTCCTTTGGTGGAAACTGTCACGCCGAAAAAGAAGGTCTCTTTCACTTTCCAGTCCACTCCCAACACTCCTTCTTCCACTGGCGGTATTTTGAAACGAAAAAGTCTGCCTGTGGACCAGCCTGTTGATCGAGAAAACCTCAAAAGCGCCCTGGCTAATGCGTCTAGACGTCTGACGCAAAAAACCAAACTGGGAGGTCCCGACGACTCTGGTTTTGGAGACGGAGGACAGCGATTTTCCATCTACAGCAGTCTCAACAACTGTCTACGAGTCGATGCGGCCCCCGAGGACATGAAGTGTCTTGCTTCTCATGCCCGCGTGCTTTCCGAGTGTGCAAGAAACGATATCACTACTGCAGATTCGTCGAAAAACGCGCTGGACACCCGAGTCGTCATCCAGGCTGTCAGATTCATGGCCTACCTTCTTGTGGACCAAAACGTGGCTGAAACTGTGGATCCAGACATTGTCAGCTGGGTGGTGAACCAGGGACTGGCGAAGATTGCTGACTCAAATAGCTCCAAATCTGTTCTAGGAGCATACCTGCATCTTCTGAGCCACCATCGAGTGTGCAAAAACGTGGTGACTCCCGAAACAACCTCACTGCTGTACACAGAGCTGGCCAAGAGCGACAAAAAGAGCTCCACAGCGCTGACAAGCGAAATGCTGTCCATCTACCAGACAGTCGCTGTGGTGCATCCTGGCAGAGCTCTTCATCACGCGTCTCTGTGGCTCCCTCGCGTGCTGTGTTTGTCTCTCGATTGCCGAACGGGATTGAGAAGCCAGGCCCTGTCTGTCTTGACGGATTTTGTGGTTGCTACTGGCCCCAACTCCAAGAGTCTGACGGCCAAAAGCAGCCGGATTCTAAGCTCGCCGTTTTCTGTGGAAATTGCTCGAAACGAAGGAGCCCAGTTACCCGCATGGCTCAAACCAAAGGACACGTTTGCCGAAACGATTCTACAGGCCGCCCTGGACTGTTCCTCGGAAGAACCTCTCTACGAACTATGGGGATTGACCCTGTTGATGGCCCCCATGGATGCAGAGTCTTCTATTCACAGCTGGAGCTACCTGCCTCAATGGATGTCATTACCCGCAAATTCGCCTGTCACAAGCGTGCCACTTCTCAAGGCTTACAGATACGTCGTTCATACACATACTCGAAAGCATCTGGTCAAGTACCCTGCAGGACTACAGACTCTCGCTACACGATCTGGAAACTCTCTGCTGATGTGTATCCAGGCTCTGGGCAAGACAGGCAATCAAGCAGCCGACCAGCAGTGTTTGTCCTTGTTCAACCAGTCTCTCAACACTCTTCTTCAGCCTCTGGAAACCAACCAGCTGACTCTCAAGGCCAACTCGCTCATGTGGGACTCGTACATTCGCCCTACACTTGCAGTGATGGTTGCCAATCCCTCGCTGGTCAACGTTTCGTGTGCTTCTCTCGCGTGTCTTTTAAGATACGACCAAAAGGTTCAAAAGGACCGAGAACCCGTTTTCAGCACCACCATCCGTACCCTCGTCACCTCGCTGTCTCCCAGATGGGTTAAGTCCAACTACGACAAGATCATCGAGGTGATCAAGTGCATTCCTCTGGAGACTTCGGCGCCAAGTTTCATGGCCGTGTGGACTGCTCTGGTCAACAACATTTCGCACTCGGCAGCTCGAGAAATCCACCCCAGCCCCGAAACTTCGGGGTTTGTCATGGCCGCCTGTCGTTTGCATCTTCACGTGACCTCCAAAACGTCGCTGGACCACAAGGCCTTCTACAGCTCTGTTTTTGCTGTTGCTGGACTGGCCCACTGCATCGAAAAGACCATTGACGGAACTACCCCTGCTGCATTCATGTTCAACACTCTCGTGGACAATGGAGATACCGACGAGGCCCAAAAGTACCTCCAGTACGTCTATTATCAGCTGCCTACAGCTGCTAGACGGTTCCAGTTCACCCAGAGTATTGCCAAGGTGGTCCATAACCACGACTCGCTTTACAAGATAATCCTGGATCGTACTGCTGAGGATATCACCGGTCCTGAAATGTCCAACTTGTCGCCCAAGGGTATCTACACCATTCTCGCCTTGCCTACGGCTCCTGCCTACCCAGATCTGTGGCTCTCGATTCTCAAATCCGGCACGGAAATGATCCGGAAAGACGCCTTTTTGGGCTCTACCCAGGAGGTTCTGATCGAGCCCTTGCTGCAGATCATTGACGAGTCGCTACAGCCTCAAGTGTGTCTTTTGGGCATTGAGATGATTGACAAGAAACCTCGGACGTCTTCACCAATGTTCAGGGGCCTCAACTCGGATCTTCCTAAAGATTTCATGCATCTGGGCGCCGTTGCGTCCAAGCTGGCAACTCCCGAGCTCGTCACCGCCGTGCAAACATGTCTCAACACTCTTCCAGACCACGCAATGCCGTCCTTCTTTTACCGATTTGCGCCTCTGGTGATGAAGGCGATTCTGAGCATGGCGGAGCAGCACCGCAAGTTTCTGTGCGACAGCATTATGCGCAAGCTACGAAACGGACCCATTTTCAACACCAAAATGTACACGGAGCTGCTCACCACCCAGGTGTTTGCGGACTGGTTTGCCGAGTACCAGGACGATCTGAAGAAGAAACAGACGTATATCGTGGCTCTTTGGAACGAGCTACTGGGTCAACAGCCCCAAGCTACTCTTGATGACGCTACACTCAATGTGGTACTTACAAAGTACGTTTCTACTCGCCAGGACGTGATGTACCAAGGCCAGAAACTCGAGAAACCCACTCGAGCCTACCGCAGATCTTCCACTCGAAGCGACATGTCTCCTTCCGTGTCGCCTAACGTGTCACCTACTAAACGACAGGCGGCCATGAGGGAGGGCGACACTCCTCGTCGTAAATCTCGACGTCTTTCTGCTTCTCCAGTCAAGTCGTCGCCTCTTCGAAGATCGTCTCCTAGACTTCAGGAAATGGTCAAGGTTGAGTCGTCCATGGCTGACATGGCTGAGGAGGACGAGGAGGAAGGGGAGGACGAAAATGCGGTTGTGGATCTGGCTCTCCAGACCGACAAGGCCATCGACCAGCTTGCCAACGTCCGTGGACAACAGCAGCTGTCGGTCAAAGAACTCGAGCAGGTTGAATCGACTCTCATCGGAGCTCTTTTCAAGTTGAACCAGCTCAAACAAAATCTTGCATAGACTATTATATAATTATTATTTTATTTTTATTTCACGAATGCACCGTACTTGTAGCCTAGCAAATGCCTGCTTAATATTAACTGAATTATGTAATTATGTGAATGAATGCTTTTGGGGATACGGTCTGTCGGGTTTAGTCGCCGTCACTCCGACTATTAGCTATAATACGTTCGAACAAGACCAACGAGAATCTCGCAGCCTGCCACTACTCCATCAACCACCTTGACATGAGGAGCTACTGAACTAATAACGTCCTCCATGCCTGCCATTCCTGCACATCCCAGACAAATCACCGTGGCTCCCTTTTCAACAGCCACCAGAGTCGCCTGGGCGATTCGATCATTCACCAGCGAGGCATCGGCCTGATGCAGCTCCAGAACCCCCAAACCGGTGCCAAATGTGCCAACAAAGCTGTTTGAGGGCACGTACCGAGCCACCGCCTGGTCCAGAACAGGCTCCCACTGGCTACCTGTCGTGACAATGGCAAACTTGCCTGTATCTGGCAGTCCCACGGACATGTTGAGGCTCAGAGAGTGCAGAATGGCGGCCTGGAAAATGCCCATAACGGGCCGATTTGTGTGCTCTCTGAGAATGGAGACGAGCGAGTGGTCGGAGAAGCATGCCACCAGAAACCCGTCGTGGTTTTCAAGCACAGGAAGCAGTTCAGGAAGACATGCTGCCGCCGACAGAGCGCCTGTGGTGTAGTCGTTGATGGATTCGGGACCGTTGGGAGGACAGGTGAAAAACTTGAAGGTGAAGTCGTGGGGAGGGTCCAGAATGTCCTTGAGACCCTGGGTCACCGACTGCGACGAATTGGGGTTGATGATGAGAATTGACGGCATGCTGTTTTGATGAGGCTGAGAGTGCAAGTGTGCCGCCTATCAAACGCTGTGTATTTGAGGGCAGCGTCTTTTCCAGCTGCAATTGGAATCTGCGCAGGGTTATATATGGACAATTGAGTGATTTGCGGATCGACGATTTTAGGTCCCCTCCTAATTACAGTACGAGTTCAGTGTGCTGCTACATGATATTTTAGGGCCCGTAATTACCATAATATGCTCCACTCAGTTTTAAGTGGTTTTTCAATGTCTCACTGGGATTACGAGAGGAAAGTTTAGCATAATTAAGAGACAGAAACAGCAGTTTAGTTTGAGGCGTGGGGGGGAGATTTGTGAAGATATTTTTGCAGAATTATCATCAGCGCGCCCAGGTGATCAAAACGCACTTTTCAGATTTTCTCCCCGACCCCCAGAAGAGATATTTGCGTGTTGAGTCGACCCAGGGCTGCCTCACTCAATTAAGATGTCCACCGTACACGCACCGGCATATATTCGTAATCGTAAAATATTGGGCAGGAGAACTGAGATAAGAGCCGAGGGGGTAATTAACAAAAAGCAATTGAGAGCGGAAATATTTTTGGTGATCTCCAGGTTTAAAAAAAAGGCGTATTTTTGTACGGTACGTAGGCGACCCGTGCTTGTATGCACCGGTATTAATATTCATCATGCCCCACACGTGCATTTGGAAAGGTGGAGAGAACAACCAAAAAAAATAAAGGGACCATGGGATGACGTCAGATTCTCTTTGACAGATGATCTTCAACCAAGTCGGGAGAGACGTGCCCTGAACACAATGATATAAATACAGACACGATTGGATCGCGATCCACAGCCCCAAGGAGTCAACACACAGCCACGTTGATCGACGCTGACTAACGGCAAGATCTGATAACTTGCGCTGTGCCTGTGTGGTATGCGGAATTGTATTTCGGCTGGTTCTGCGCCACGCCTATCGTACAAGTGCCGGCGAGAGAGATTTAAGCGCCCGAAAAGACATATTGAGTCCGCCCCAATGGTCTAAGCGTAGTTACAGTAGCGCGGTGGCTAATGAGGCTCAACAAGTGTGCGTACCAGTGGCGCAATGGGGCTCATTATGGCGTGTGGCTTGTTTGTGGCTTGTCTGTTTGCGGTCCAGACCCAGGTCCCGTCAAACATAAAAAAACTAGTTTGTTCGATATGACGCAATCGCCGGTCATGCCAGAGCATAGTGGCAACTTTCATGCCGGCATTGGCATGGTGGCCAGAGAGTTATGACTAGGTTCATGCGGCTGGAGCCTCGGTTGTGGGGATGCGTGTTAATCTGCCCAAAGGGGCCTTTTGGGTGGTTCGGGGTCTGGGTGGCGGTGATCCATCAAACAGGAGGTGTTTTTTTTTTGAGACAGGGGGGCTTCATCAGTCCATGTGAAATGTTGGTCCCTTAGGCCGCGCTTTCTGCCCGTCGACGTTGCCGTCTGCCTATGGTCCGCTCTGGTGGGTCACACTACTTACAGTCAGTCTAAAATCGCAGCCTGAGAGCTTATCGGTTTCTTAGTAATGGCACTCAAAGTCCATCGCCCAAAAGCAGAGGAAGAGAGAGAGAGAGAGAGAGAGAGCACTAATGTTTTGGCACAACCACAGCAATTGCTGGACGGGGGACAACAGGGTTTGCAATTGTGGGGTTTGTGTTTGTGTTTGTAACTTGGTTTTCCTTTTTTCGTTTCCCTTTTCCCCTTTTCGTGCCGGTCGTTTTCGTCAAACGCCGATATCGCCCGGACCTTGTTGCCACTGACTCATTCTGATGGCAAACCCCTCTCTTGTCGCATCAGATAGTCACACTCTGTTGTGTGCGACGTGAGTCAGCCTCGTGCATGCACCCTACGTCTGGACCGCTACATTATTTCATAGCACAGCAACAGAGCCGAGTTTAAAGGCCTGAAACCTAGCCTGAGGGAAAGAGGAGGAAGGGGAGGCTGAAAGCAAGAGGGAGGGCAGCGATGGCTTTTGTACCAACTACTGGACGGGAAAAGAGGGGCAGACGACTAAATGCCCAATTGGGTCAAGTGCATCTTTGTTGTTTCCCTCGTCGTCCACAACCCTCTCCCTCGTGGCCCAATGTAACCATGTGTCAATGGTTTGTTCAGTAGGTCTCTTTCTACACGTGTACACCGAGTGTAACTACTCGTACTTAGTAACTAACTCTTTTTCTCCCACCCACCGCCTCTCTCTCTTCGCTTTTCACACCGGTTAGAGTTTGGGTAGCCAACGTTGCCAAACTACCCTGACGAGCTAACAAAGGAAAGCGTTTTTTACTCTCCGCTGCATATATATCCAAGGTTGCTGCACCCCCAAGGACCGATATCACCCATCGTTTTTTTAACCCTCACACAACCCACAAACAACTCCCCACCCACCTAAACACACACACACATCGACAATGGTTGGCACTTTACCCAAGTTTGGCGATGGAACCACCATTGTGGTTCTCGGAGCCTCCGGCGACCTCGCCAAGAAGAAGACTGTGAGTATATGAGCTGAAGCATCGACGCTGAAGGAGCATGGATGGATTTCTGATGGAGGGACATGGAACACGATCAATTGGGGCCTGTGAGACAATTAAAGGGCTCAATTGTCCTCGTTGACCCTTTTACCGAAGGCACAAGCGCTGTCGTTGAGTCGTTGAGTCGTTGACTTGTTGGGCACCTTTTGGGTGTCGCCACCACCACTCGACCAATGTGTCAGCACACAGTGGCAAGAGAGACCCACACAATTGTCCCACGGGCTTATTCTACAGTCTTCTGTACTTTACGCTCTCCCACTCTATCTGAGCAATAAAGACGGAAAAACAGCAATAAGTCCCAACAGACTTCTGCTCCGAATAAGGCGTCTAGCAAGTGCGAGACAAACTCAATTCAAAAAGCCCACAAACCCCTCTCCTGGAAAGCCAGCGTGCCGGCACGGGCGCATTGCCGCATCACCGGACAACTCAAGCTAACCCCAGTTCCCCGCTCTCTTCGGCCTCTACCGAAACGGCCTGCTTCCCAAAAATGTCGAAATCATCGGCTACGCACGGTCGAAAATGACTCAGGAGGAGTACAAGGAGCGAATCAGCCACTACTTCAAGACTCCTGATGACCAGTCCAAGGAGATGGCCAAGAAGTTCCTCGAGAACACCTGCTACGTCCAGGGCCCCTACGATGGCTCCGAGGGTTACAAGCGTCTCAACGAAAAGATTGAGGAGTTTGAGAAGACCAAGTCCGAGCCCCACAACCGACTCTTCTACCTGGCGCTCCCTCCCAGTGTCTTCCAGGAGGCTGCTGCCGGTCTCAAGCATTACGTTTACCCCGGTGAGGGCAAGGGCCGAATCATCATCGAGAAGCCCTTTGGCCACGACCTGGAGTCGTCACGAGAGCTGCAGGACGGCCTGGCTCCTCTCTGGGCAGAGTCGGAGATTTTCCGAATCGACCACTACCTCGGTAAGGAGATGGTCAAGAACCTGAACATTCTGCGGTTTGGCAATCAGTTCCTGTCTGCCGTGTGGGACAAGAACACCATTTCCAACGTGCAGATCTCCTTCAAGGAGCCCTTCGGCACCGAGGGCCGAGGAGGATACTTCAACGATATTGGTATCATCCGAGACGTTATACAGAACCATCTTCTCCAGGTTCTGTCCATTCTGGCTATGGAGCGACCCGTCACCTTTGGCGCTGAGGACATTCGAGACGAGAAGGTCAAGGTTCTGCGATGTGTTGATGTCCTTAACATTGACGACGTTATCCTTGGTCAGTACGGCCCCTCTGAGGACGGAAAGAAGCCCGGTTACACTGAAGACGACGGTGTTCCCGATGACTCTCGAGCTGTGACCTTTGCTGCTCTCCATCTCCAGATCCACAATGACCGATGGGAGGGTGTTCCCTTCATTCTCCGAGCCGGTAAGGCTCTGGACGAGGGCAAGGTGGAGATTCGAGTGCAGTTCCGAGATGTTACCAAGGGAGTTGTCGACCACCTTCCCCGAAACGAGCTGGTGATCCGAATCCAGCCCTCCGAGTCCATCTACATGAAGATGAACTCTAAGCTGCCCGGTCTCACTGCCAAGAACATTGTCACCGACCTGGATCTGACTTACAACCGACGATACTCGGACGTGCGAATTCCTGAGGCATACGAGTCCCTGATCCTGGACTGTCTCAAGGGTGACCACACCAACTTTGTCCGAAACGACGAACTGGACATTTCCTGGAAGATTTTCACCGATCTGCTGCACAAGATCGATGAGGACAAGAGCATTGTGCCCGAGAAGTACCCCTACGGTTCTCGAGGCCCCGAGCGACTCAAGCAGTGGCTTCGAGACCGAGGCTACGTCCGAAACGGTACCGAGCTGTACCAGTGGCCTGTTACCAAGGGCTCCTCGTGAGTATTCAAAGCTTTGAACGACAAGCTATCCCCCCCCCCTCCTCCCCCCACCTACTAACACTAGTTAAGATTTGAAACGGATGCTAAATTATAGCAGCGCTACTACCCTTTTTTATTAGGCGAAGACCAGTTTGTAGACTAACATGATGCTGTCAAGGAAATATTGGATACGAGTACAAAAAAAAAACTGTAGACATGCCAGTGCCAGCGCAACAAGTGCAGCGCAGTGCAAGGCTGATTGGGTTTCAGTTTGAACCTTGATATGTGTAGTGTAGCAAAACGATTGAACTGTATATGGAAAGAGACGGCGTGAAAGAGAGGCCCATGACGTCATCGGCCCACCCCCCTTCCGTATTGCAAATAATATTGTGCATTAAAACGCATAAACCGGATCGTCGTAAGATTGTAGCCACGGGTAGGTCTAGACCGTTTTCGCGCGGAGCATATCGAGTATGTGCCATGTCTTGGCAGTGGTGTAAGGGGAGTATCTACAAACAAGACTAGGGTAGTTTGATACAATAAAATTAGTTAGTATTAGAAGTACATATGATCAGTCAGACAGCTCAATGCACTCGGGTTCACTGGGAAACGGAGGAGAGGCTGCGAACGACTTGGATCGGTTGTTTATGTTGGAGAAATGGCACGAGTCGTCTCCTGTGGAAGACGTGAATGTCTGCAGATGTTGAGAGAACTGGTTGTCTTCATCTCGTGTGCCTATTCGGGTGGCTCGTTTGATTTTCACGGGCGAGTCATCCAGGTAGACTGTTTGGGGCAGTTGTTGTGGTTGTCGTTCATCTTCTTCAGTGGACTCTTCGGTATCTGAAAGCACAATTGTATGGTTTAGGGAACCGGGGTTTCGGGGGTCCACTTGCACCACGCTTCCTTTAGACGATAAGAAACTGAGAGTGGACTGTTTCCGGGCCTTGGACGCCTTGGTTGCACTGGTGCTGGACGATTTCTTGTTGATTTTGTTCTTTGCAGGCTGCTTTTTTCGAGACAAAGCAGGTCTTGACAAACCTGGGAAAGTCGACTGTACGAGGGGCTTGCTCTCTTGAGTTGCCAGGTCCCAGTCGAAATTGTCTCCGTAGCCGTATTTACCGTCGTATTCAGCAGGCTTCTCGTCGGTGATGAGGATTTCGTCTGCGCTGGACACGGTTTCGGGAGCATAGTGATCATCACGGGTACTCGTACACAGTTCCTCCGAGTCGTAGATTTCTTCGGGAATGATAACTTGATCCTGAGAATGACTAGACCCCGGTTTGCTGGTGCCAACAGCGTCGGAAGTCTTGGTGACGCTGAAGAAGGACGAAATGGACGAATTGGACGAACTGGAAGAGCTCTTTTTGTGATTGGTCGGCTGGGCTTTCTTCTTGGTCCTCGGCTTGTCCTTTTTGTTGGCACGATTGGTGACATCATCGACATAGACCTGCTTGTAGTCAAACTTGCTCTGCATCAGAATGCTGGCTGATACTGTACTTTTGATGCGAGTACAAGGCTCCTCACCCACATGCAGACATTGGTGTTTCGGGTACTCTACCAGGTAGTAGGGGCAGTACTCGATGGCATACATGTCTTTATCGCACGACTTGTCTCGTTGGTTGATAAATGTGAAATACTCGCTATGATCTGTGGTTTTCAGTTGCTTCACCATGGCCACTCGAGCCAACCGTTTGTACATGAGCACGTCTGTTGTTTCGTTGATCCAGCCCAGATCGAGACCATAGGCCTTGAAAAAGTCGAAATCCAAATGGAATTCAGGAACCGTGTCAAAATCGTACTTTTTGACAATCTTTGGAGTAGCATAAGACTCAATGTTGGCCAACTCAGGGGCCACAACAGACGCATTGCTTCCAATGTTCCTGTCCAGGTCCTTGAACAGTTCACTGCGCGGGATGACAGTTGATTTTTTCAGCTTACCCTGAGCCGTGTACTGTGCAATAGGAGCCCGGACAATCTCAGCCTGCAGGTCTTTTGCCCATTTACGCAGCTGTTTTTCCTTCTTGGGCCGCTCAAACACAATGTTGCTCTTGGGGTCAAACTTGGAGATCTCGTACAGTCTGTCAGCCCAATCGCCGCCCTGAGCAATGCATCCAGCATACACATCGGCGATGAATTTACCTCCAGTGCTGTAATCTCCTCCTCGAAGAATGGCGTAGCACAGAAGTTTTGGGGGAGACGCCCATTTGTGGTCGTCGGGTATCTCGTAAATGGCGTACTTGTTGTCTTCCTGTTTTTTGGGTGCGTCCTTTGGTCGTTTCAGCTTTCGCATGATTTGTCTAGCTCCAAAAATAATCACATCCGAGTCCTCTGTGTATGCGAAATCCGCCAGCCCATGTCGTTGCATATGTGCACATTGAGCCTCTCCTTCTCCAGCAGCGTCCACCACCGGTATCCTCATCGACTTGGCAATCTCTCTGAATGCTGTGATTGCAGCCTGCTCTTTGGTGTAGTTGATTCGTTTTTTGAGCCGCTTGACCGCCGGTTTGTCCTTTCCATCGACCACCAGAATGATCTTGATACCGGCCTCCAGAAAGTTGGACACCACGTTGAAAAAGGACGCTTTCATGATCCGTTGCGACTCAGTTTGGTTCAGATGGATCGGTACACCTCTGGGTCCTCCAATGGCCTCTCTGTTTTGGAAAAAAACGAGATACAAATCGACGGCCAAAACCGGCTCACGACCATGTTTCTCGTAGAACTTTTTGCCAAAGCCCTCCAGAGTCAGTCCTCCTTCTGCAACCGTCTCGTATCCGCCGCGACAGTCTTCAATTTGTTGCCAGAAGCTGGGTTAGAAAAAGCCGTGAAGATGCGCTTAAACGCCGCAAAATACTCACTCTCCCACCCCCATGTTGTGAGCGTGTATGTGGATCCACAGCGATGGGGATTTTTGACGTCTTGGTGTAATGTTGAATCGGTTGCAGAAATGAGGCATGGTGAACGTTTGAAGACCTGATCTAGGTAGAGGTAAACAAATAGACGTCAAGAGAGGAAACAACATAAAAGTGACGTTGAAGGGGTAATTCAGGCATTTCAGAATAATTTACGGATACACTTGTATACAAGTGTAGACACAGACGTATAAGTGCCTGAATAATACAACTCTTTCACCATTCTGTGTTTTTGCACTGTACACTGTACAATGCACACCCAACCTTAACATCTCTCAGGACAATGGGACATGATGAGATAACGAAGACCATCTGCAGAATCAATGAGCTCAAAAATGTGAAAGCAAGACTTCTCAGTCACGTGATCTATGTTAAATGGGTCATAAACATGATACAAACATCTGACAGGCCGTTACAGGAGTTGTAAACTCCCCAGACTGTGTACAGCAATCCTTTGGACATCATCACTTTTAAACCGCTCGGGAAACAGCCAGACTATTACCTCATGAGAAAAAAAAACAAGAGGAAGATATTGTTTGACGTTCCAATTACGAGGAATAACTGAAAAACACTCAATTTATGTAATATACCTTCTGCGTCATCAACTTTTGCATGCCCCCTTTTGAGTCATTCTGGGAGAATCTCGAAAATCATCGAAAACAACAACACCGTATAATCCGCGATAAAAACAATTAATGGCAACAAAACAGACAGAAGATGATGTAGAACATTATTTTGAATCAAAGTCGACTCACCCGGATCCTCCGCCTTTTCCGTACGTGGAATAAAACGCCATAAACATTTTTCAAAAGTCACGTGAGCCGGTCCTCGGAAGTTAGCAAAAGTAGAATTTTCGGAGGAGCGATCCGGCTCCACTGGCCAAATGGTAAGGCGTCCGCCTCCTAAGCGGAAGACTGCGGGTTCGAGTCCCGCGTGGAGTGTTTCTAAAATTAATATTTCTTAATTTTAGGTTAAACTTTTTTGACATGTTCCCAAAGTGTAACCCGAACCATGATCTCTATCATATTAAATTCATATTCTCGATTCGCACATCTGGCTCCATCTTTTTGCATCATGTTCTTCTCGCATCTCGGAAAGAAGAACGGCGGCCCAGCACCAAAGTCCTCCGATGTCAAGCGCAAGGTGACCAAGGTCAAAACGCGCAAGCCCATCGTGGCTTCGGTTTCCAAATCTCCTTCTCCTAGCAAGACGGCGGCTGCCCCTCCACCCGCAGCAGCAGCAGCTCCCAAGCCCACAACTCCTCGAAAAAGCAGACGAAAAACACCAAACATTTACCAGCTGTCGAAAAGCTCGCTGTCAGAGGTGGACACGGAGGAAAGCGAACGCGAGGTGAGCTCGTCTCTATCTACTCCGGGGCTCTATGAGCTGGTTCCCCGAGATATTGTCGCTGCCGATTTTGGATCGGCTGACGTCGCCACCCAAATCTCCATCACAAATGCATCCGAATCGGGCAACCTGACGATGACGGACGTGTACGAGTCGATATCGGCCGACAAGATGCTAGGTGACCGCGTCCAACTATCGGCCATCTCCTGTGACTTCTCCGAGGAGTACAGTCTGATCAAGCCGAAAATCCCCGGAGAGTTTGAGCCCGTGCGTGAGATTCTCAGCATCATGGAAACAACGGCACTGCATTTTGTCGACAAGGCCGCGTCAGAAAAGATTAAACATCCGGTCATGGATGACTGCATCATGAGACGGTTTAGAAGAGCATACGAGGGAGGCGATCTGGAGGCCATGAAGACGTCCATCAAGGAGTTTAACGAGGAGGTGCGACAGCAACGGGAAGAGGGAGCCGTCCTGGCAAACCTCAAGAAGCTCACGGCTGTGCCTCAGGATCTAGCATACTTTCTCCTCAACCAGGTCTACAGTCGAATCGTGTCTCCGGAATCCAAAAGTCTACGGGACTACAAAGCATTCTCCAACAACGTGTACGGCGAGCTGATGCCTCCGTTCATGTCGACCGTGTTCCAAAAGACCGACTTGCAGCCCTCGTCGGTGTTTGTGGATCTGGGCTCGGGAGTGGGAAATTGTACATTGCAGGCAGCTCTGGAGGTGGGCTGCGAGAGCTGGGGCTGCGAGGTCATGACCAACGCATCTAGTCTGGCCGAAAAGCAGAAGGTAGAGCTCTACAACCGTGCCAAAATGTTTGGTATCAAGACGGGGGACATTCACCTGGTGGCAAGTAGTTTTGTGCACAACAACGAGGTCCATTCGGCCATCAGTCGCGCAGATGTATTGCTGGTAAATAACTATGCATTTGACGGGACGCTCAACGCGCACCTATTGGACATGTTTTTGGATCTCAAGGAGGGCTGCAAAATCGTGTCGCTCAAGTCGTTTGTGCCTGTGGGGCATATCATTTCCGAGCACAACATTGAGTCGCCCGTGAACATTTTGAAGGTCCAAAAGCTGGACTTTTATTCCGGCTCCGTGTCGTGGACCGGAGCCGGAGGAACATATTACATTTCCACCGTTGACAGAAGCGCCATTAAGGCGTTTTTGCGGAAGGGTGGATATTAAGGCTGGGTTAGTAAATAGTGTAACAATAGTGTAAATCAATGA
Organism: Yarrowia hollandica; assembly: GCA_900519065.1. Taxonomy (NCBI): domain Eukaryota; kingdom Fungi; phylum Ascomycota; class Dipodascomycetes; order Dipodascales; genus Yarrowia; species Yarrowia hollandica. Next base: position 1,294,545 of record ULGV01000003.1, on the reverse strand, counting down.
GAATAGAAAAACCACGAAGAAAAAACCCGATATTCGTAGATACTCACCTCTCAAGGAATGCGTTGGCGTCGTTCATTTTGTCGGCGTCAGCAGCGGCTTTGGCTACGAGTCTTTGCACCAGAGTTTCGTTCTCCTGTTGCAGAGCCTCTGTCTTTTGCTCTAGAACGTTGAGTTGGATCTGGTTAGCGAGCATATCGTCCTGGAGCAGAAGCAGCGCCTTTGCCTGTTCCTTGTGTTCTTCCGTCTTTTTGGCCAGCGCCTTTTCCAGCTCTTGGTTGTGTTTCTCTAATCGTTCAGCATTGGTTCGGTGTGTCACATTCAGTTGCATCAGGTTGTCTAGTCGCGGATTCACGTCCTGCGTGCTTCCTTCGTTGCTGGGTTAGCTGGAATCGAACGCACGAGTCTCTGGATATACTCACTCTGAGGGGCTGGCGTTGGCCACTGCCTTGGACGCTGCTGTGTGGACTGTGTTAGCGGGGGACTGAGGAGAGATAATTGAATACTCACAGGCTCGATATATCTCAGCCATTGAATTATCGCCCTCCTCTCGTTTGTCGAGGGCCTGTGAAAGAGCTTCTTCCCAGCGGTTCATGGTGTGGTGTTTGAGAGAGGAAAGACATGTGGTGATGGTGTGCATGATTATGCAGTCTATAAAGCCAATTTGCGAGTGATGATTGGAGGCGTGGTAATATATTATGGGGTAACGACACGGACAGTCTAGTGTGTTGGAAGAAGGGAGTATTAATAGGTGGGACTTTTCGTATTTCTTCTTTTCTTTTTAAACACACTCTCTATTGACCTGATCTGTCATCAACTTACGGCGGTACGTACGACAATACACCAGTTCAGTTCCTCTGAAGGGGACATGTCATTCATGAGAGGAAAGGAGACCACAGTCATCAAAATAATGATACACAGATCTATCTGTCATCTCCAGCTTCTGAGATCTCTCAACCAGTGTCACAGATTTGATGTCATGGGGAGTATGGCGTTACTTTGGTATTACTTTTGTTTTGTTGGGAGAAGTGTCCATTTTGTTTAACACCAACTAGCACATCCATATGTCCCCAGAACGCTCAATATTAAGACAGATTTCCCGAACCTCGGAGCTACCAGCTAAAATTAGTCCTTAGATTCCAATCCGACTACTTCACATTCCTGTTCCCTTCTTCGCCATGCATCCGAAATCCGAAATTCACCACACCACATCTCACGACTTTATTTAGGTTCATAAATTTCACTTCCGAACATTCATCTTTCAAACATGCAACTGAGATGGGCATTCAAGACGCCTGGGATGGCGCAACGGTCTGTGCGAATGTTCCACAGCACCCGTTTGAGTGAGTACAGTCGAGAATGCGTTTTTACCTCTCTTCCGACACCCGACTAACCCAGCATCGGCCCGAAAACTGCATCCAATCCTGCTAGGTAAGGCCGAGAGCATGAACAAGGAGTACGAGGTGCTGCAAGCGAGCCCCAACGAGGACCAGTTCAAGGACAAGAAGCTGATTGCTAAAATCAATCTTCTGGGCCAGGTGACGCACGAGCTGGACTCGTACAAAAACTCACAAGCGCAGTATGACGAGCTCAAGAGCATGTGCGATGATCCCGAGCTGAAGCAAGAGGCTGAGGACGAGATGCCATCGGTGGAGGCCGAGGCCGAGCAGTCCATCAAGAAGCTGGAGACTCTGCTGCTTCCTACGCATCCGTACGGCGACATTGGCTGCATCATTGAAATGCGGCCCGGTATTGGAGGTGAAGAGGCATCTCTGTTCACCGACGATTTGCTCACCATGTACACTGGCTACGCCGACGAGATGGGGTGGTCGTACGAGATCACTAACGTGTCTCGAAACGACAAGGGAGGAGTCACCGAGGTGATTATGTTGATGAACGGAGAGGGATCCTACAACATGCTGCAACACGAGGGAGGTGTTCATCGAGTGCAGCGAGTTCCTGCCACCGAGAGTTCAGGTCGAGTACACACTTCTGCTGCTGCAGTTATTGTTCTTCCTCAGATTTCAGAGACCTCTGTTGCTGCTGAAGACATTCAGTTTGCTCCAGGCGAGGTTCGAATCGATGTCATGAGAGCTCAGGGAGCCGGAGGTCAGCACGTTAACAAGACCGAGTCGGCTGTGCGTCTGGTGCATATTCCTACCAAGACCATGGTTGTGATGCAGAACTCTCGTTCGCAGCGACAAAACAAGGAGACTGCCTTTACAATTCTGCGAGGTCGACTGGCGGAACAGAAGCTACGTGAGCAGGCAGCCAAGAGCAAGAATGCGCGAACCAGCCAGGTGGCTGCCACCGACCGATCAGACAAGATCCGAACGTACAACTTCCACCAGAACCGAGTCACGGACCACCGATGCGGATACAGCGGTAATCTGGATGTGGTCATGTCGGGAAAGAAGTTGGACTCGGTGCTGGAGGCTCTGGAGGAGCATTACAGAGAGGAGTCCATTAAGGAGCTTGAGGTTAAGGAATAGTGTACATAGTGATTTAGATGGAATACGGCTGCTGAAGCTGTCATGTCAGAATAATAAAAAGGTAAGTAAAATGTCAAGTAAGATAGTTGACTCAAGTGTGTTATTCGCCTAGCCAAATATTACTACACAGTACTCGTACAGTACGATAGCTAGCTAGTTTAAATTTCGTATATCATCGTCGGATAATTAGTTTGCACTAAAAACTACGAGTAGCCGGATCTGATCAATCAGATGTTTATATTTTCTTATTATGTTTGACTCTAAAACAAACCACCTTTTCAACTCCCCCCATCTATCACCACACGCATCCTGCTCCAGCACTGGTTTAACTGCGTGGGTAAGGGCATACAGCACGTGGTTGTACCGTCTTTTTTTCCAAATCGCGTCAATTTAACCGCATACTGCAGTCATAATTATCTACAGCACTCATGTCGATAGCGTCCACCAACGATGAGGCGCTGAGTACGCTGCGCAGCGATCTGGACACGGTGGTACAAAACACGCTCAATCCGGCCATTGACACCACGGCCTGGAAAATCCGCGCCATCCACGAGTCTCAGGTGGTGCTTTCGACAGTCTTGCATGGCTTGGGTATATGTGAGTACTGGTACCCGTACTCGTACCGTACAAGATGCTAGAAGTACGGTATCTATGGCTCATACTAACACAGCTCTCAAACACTACCAGGAGACGGCTCGCGATCTGGTTGCCGTTGCGGCGATATCTACACAGATCAAGGCCGCAGAGGCTCGTCTGGAGACCATCAACAAGACGCTTGCTGCAGTTGAGTCGCGGCTTGCTCGCATCGATGCACTTGCCTGAGTGAGCAGAAAAGGAACAAAAAGAAGCCGGTCTTGGGCAGGCAAGTCTTGGTCTCACTTGACCATGGTCTGTAAGCGGGGAAACAAAGCGCCACAAGCCATTTCCGTGAAGAGTCGAGTTATTGGTTTTATATGCTTTCGGATTTTTCCATTTTTTCGATTTTGGCCTCAAGACCTTTTTCCTCAACCTCAACCCAACGAGCCGCCACGGGTTTGGTCCGTGTGGTCGATCCAATGCTGCAGCACGCTGTGGCATGTGCCACTGCGGAATTGCATTTTATTTTCCGGCGGAGTTTAGGAAAAGGGTCTTAATTGGCCCCGAGAGAAATAGACAAATTATTTATTTATTCTACACGTACTTTTGTCACACCCTGGCCACACACTTTGTGGCCACCTCCACCTACCCCACACCCTGTCTCACAAGGGCTCGTAACCCCCATGTCCCCTATGCCATTGTTACGTCAGTGTGTGCGACTGGCGCTCTCCGACATTCACATTCAGAGACAAGGACTTAAAAGACAGCGAGCCCCGCCCAAATAAAGTTGGGCTTTGTTGGGTTACCGAGACCACACTAGGCTCTAGAAGGAAGACGTGGAGGCTGGCAGAATACGGTAGCGCCATTGGTAGTGCATTATTCCAGGGCGGCAGGGAGGCGAGAAAAAAGGGTGGCGGCTAGGGCGGCGGGGAGACGCTGTATTTAGTGGGCGTTTTTTGTTGGTTTTTGGCCCGCCTGTACTGTTTTATTATAGATGCGCTTGTACGGCCTGTATGCCGCTCATCGTCTTTTCACACACTCACTCTCTTCTGTGCCCCAACTAAGCCCCCGCCATCCCCAGTTTATCACCTGCAAACAGCATATGCCATGCAGACCTGCAATTAGGCTTTGAAACCCGCAATATAATGTCGAGGACATAATCGCTCTCCCTCGAGAAAAAAAAAAACACCCCCCGTCTACCGTCTCCGCTTGCCAATTCACCAACCACAATGGAAACCATCGAAGTGGCCTCGCGGTCGTTCGTCATCAAGTGGATCACCGCCCCCGAGGGCTCGTCCATCACCTTCAAAGTCCACCCCCTGAAAAAGTCCATCAACGTCGGCATCTTCGAGAAGGAACGGTCCAACAACCTGCAGGTGGAAATCGAGGCCGAGGGCCAACAACACGCCGGCCGACGAGCCTCAATCTCCGCGCCCCATACGGGAACCATTGAGAAGCGTCTGGAAGCAAGCGGCTTGTCCCCTGTTCTGCCTCTCAAAAAATGCAATGCCAACGAACAGTCGGACGGAGTCTACACCGTGCCCAAGGGCAAGGCCGGCATCTACGCGCTGGTCTTCGACAACACCTTCTCCAAAACCACGCCCAAAACCGTGCACTTTACTTGCCAGGCTCATGAGGAGGGACAGGCGGCCAACAATGCTCCCCACACCCTTGTCTCCGAGACGGCCGTATCCGGAATTCTGCTGAAAAAACGACGAAAGAAGCTGCAGGGATACACCCGACGGTACTTTGTGCTGGACCTCCAGCTGGCGATTCTCAATTACTACACAGATCCCAAGTCCAACTCGCTGCGAGGCTCGCTGCCGCTGACGCTGTGTGCCATTTCGGCCTCCAAGGCCCAGCGGCTCATTTTCGTCGATTCTGGTATGGAGGTCTGGAACCTCAAGGCCCTCAACGATGCCGACTGGCAGACGTGGGTCGACACGTTTGAGCGAATCCGAAAGGGCAAGAGCGGAGGAGCTGCAGACGACAGTGCTGCTGCTGCCGCCGTGCCTGCTCCCGACCAGGAGAAGATTGCCCAGCTGGTGGCCAAGCTGCGAGAAACCAAGGAGATTTCCGACGTTGCAGCTGCTGAGCCCGATGCCTCCGCTGCCACCAAGGACCTCAATGGCCGTCTGGCGGCGCTATACCTCGAGTTCACCGACGTGGTGTCTCATGTGGCCCACGAGAGCGCCTTGTACTCGCAACCCATGGCCAAGCGAGCCTCCTTCAATGGCAGCATCATGTCCGAGCTCGATACCTTCTACGACGCCGAGGAGAACCCCGATAAGGACGGTGTGGTGTTCCTGGACGACGACGCTGTTGATGACGATGACGACGGCGCCGAGCACGACTCCACCGACGAAGAAGACGAGGGACACCACGTGGCTCCTGTTGTTCACGACGCCGACGATGCCGACGACCTGTATCCTCTGCACGACGTTCAGCCCGTCAAGCACCGAGTCACTCTTCCCGACGCTGCCTCGACTCCTCCTTCTATGCTGGGTATCCTCAAAAAGTCCGTCGGTAAAGATATGGGCTCCATGGCTGTGCCCATCACCACCAACGAGCCCATTTCAGCGCTGCAGCGATTCGCCGAGATGTTCGAGTACCCCCAGCTGCTGGACGAGGCCGAAAACGTGCCCTCCAACGACGGAGAGCGAATCATCTACATTGCCACCTGGGCCGTGTCGTACCTGGCATCCATGCGAGCCAAGGAGCGGGCTCTTCGAAAGCCCTTCAACCCTCTTTTGGGAGAGACTTACGAGCTGGTGCGTCCCGATCTTGGCTACCGACTCATTTCCGAAAAGGTGTGCCATCATCCTCCCGTGATGGCTCTCCATGTGGACTCCGAAAAGGGCTGGTCTGTGGCCCACTCTTCCGAGCCGGTGCAAAAGTTCTGGGGTAAGTCCATGGAAATCAACTACCTTGGCCCCATTGTCGTCAAGTTCCGAAAGACCGGCGAGGTGTTCCACTGGTCCAACCCCACCACGTACCTGCGAAACATCATGGCCGGTGAAAAGTACACGGAGCCCGTTGGAGATATGACCATTTTCTCTTCCACGGGAGAAAAGGCCGTGGTGGAGTTCAAGGCTGGCGGTATGTTTTCTGGACGAAGTGAGGAGCTCAGTATCAAGGCTGTTTCTGCCAACGGATCCAACCTGCCCTGTTTCGCCTCTGGCAAGTGGACCGAGGGAATCACTCTCAACGATGCCAAGGGCCACAAGAAGCCCATCTGGAAGGTTGGCAAGCTGGTCAACAACCCCTCCAAGAAGTGGGGTTTCACCGAGTTCACCGCTGGTCTCAACGAGGTCACTTCCATCGAAAAGGGCAATGCTTCGCCCTACGACTCGCGATTCCGACCCGACCAGAGGGATTACGAGGCTGGCCACACCGACAAGGCCGAGGCCGGCAAGCTGGAGCTGGAGGAGAAGCAGCGAGAACGACGAAAGGTGCTGCAAGACAAGGGCCAGACGTACAAGCCCAGTTTTTTCGAAAAGTCGTCGGTGGAGGGAGTGGACGAGCAGGGCGATCTGTATCTGATCACCAAGGGAGCCAACAATTATTGGAACCGACGAAAGCAGGGCAACTGGGACGGTCTTACTCCTTTGTGGTAATGGTAGGTATATGTATCGCTAGTTGGATTTCAATGACATTTATGATGAAACAAGAAGATTCGAAATTAGACCCGGTGTAGATCATGTGATACGCAAAAGTTAGCCTTTGGTTGCTGTTACAGTATCGCAGTACTGAGGGTTCACGGAACTTGTAGATAAGATGAGTAAGGGAGGGCCACTAATTAGCACCAAACAGAGTGGTGAGGGGAAAACTAATCGCGTACCGTACTTATTAAAAATACTCCTGCAAACATGCACATGTTGACATGCGCATTATCGCACTATCGGTGCAGTCTCGAGTGTACAATCGGTGCACTTTTTTCTAACCTCAATACACTTTGACCCTTATCTCGCTATCTACAGTAATATTAGTACGAAACACAAGCATCAGACAATCATGAAATAATAAATAAATGCAAAGGCTGCGATATTACTCGTCGTCCTCCATTGACTCGTCCTCGTCTTGTCTATTGATGACGACAAAGGAGAGACACAGAATAATAGCGCCAAAAACGTATGTTAGTGAGGGCAGCGACCGTTTGATGAACAGGTCGCCAGCCATGGCTAGAGGCACAGTGGCACCAAGACCGACTGTCACCACTAGAGGCGAGGTCATGAGCATGGCCAGAACCCAGAAAAAGTCGGACACCAGTGTAGCGGCGGCGTTGGCCAGCACAATGAGCCACACCTTTTCCGACTGGGGCAGACCAAACTTCTCCACGCCCAGGTAGTCCAGAAGAGGGATGGTGGGCCACAGCAAAAGAATGTTGAAGAGGCCGACAAATCCCAGGAACATCTTGGTGTTGATTCGGGACTCGTCTCCGACCTTGACCTTGAGCAGGGTCATGTAGAAGCCATAGACCACAGCTCCGGCCAGCGCCAGAAGGTCTCCGAACACAATATCGCTGGTTTGGATGCCCATGCTGGTTTGGGTGGCCACCGAGTCGGCTTTGGACACGAGGAAAACGCCACACATGCTAAAAACCAGGGCCAGCAGCTTGGTAGCTGTGAAGGCCTCCACTCCAAAGGCGGAGCCGATCACCAGCGTGAAGAAACTCGATGTGCACGACAAAATGGTCTGGGAGCTGACGCTGGTGTACTTGAGCGAGGCGTTGGTCAGAAAGTTGGAGAAGAACCACAGAATACAAAATTGCAGCGACAGAATGGCCGTCTGTTTGGTGCTAAGCAGCTCGTCTTCGTCCTGCCCCGTCAGCTGCTCCACGGACTTGAAGGGCGTCAGTTTGGGGGACTCGTCCGAGTTTTCCTCCTCCTCCTCAATCACCGAGTACTCGGGAGTTTTGGTCTTGGTCTTGTCGCGCACTTTTCGGAACACGGTCGGAATCAGGTATACGCTGAAAACAGCCGTGTTCATGTATGTGAGAAAGTAGGGCTTGGGGTATTCGCCTGTCGCGAAAATGGAGTTGACCAGAAACCCGGAAGCCACCCACAAAAGTACCACCAATCCTAGCAGTACCAAGCCCATTCTCCATCGTTGTCGTCTGATTGCGCGGCTTTTAGACGCCGTTTTTTTCGACACGTCGAAATCTTCAAATCCCGTTTCCGATAGCGTAGGATGCAGCTCCAGAACCGATCCTCCGTTGTGAGACTGGCGTCGACTTTGCGAACCCATACTGGTGTAGTCGGGCGACGGATGGGTCTCGTGTAGCATGATCTTTCAGAGAGCGTGTGTGTGTGTGTTTGTGTTTAAAGAAGAAGAAGAAGAAGAGGGTCTCTGTTCTGGTGTTGCTTTCTGGTCTTTAATATGGTCACAATGTCATCTGCTGTCTTTGCTTTGCAAAAAAGTGCGAGCTTCCACCCTTATCAACCACTTATCTTTCCCCTAAAATTTTGGCTTCCTAAACGGGTAAAACGAGATGGTGTTAGGTCACGTTACCTTAAACAATGCAGGGCTTGAAAAAGTTACTTAGCAAGACCAGTGTCTATCATGCGAGTAGGCGACTCGGGTAAGCTGGTTTTCGCAAACGGCCCCAACACACAACCGGCAGGTTTCCATCGTCTCCTCCTGTTTGTGCTACAAAAACCGTGGTTGTGGCTCGTGGTTGTGATCGAGTGTAATTCAGTATATCGAACCAGCGCAAGCAGTTGCTGGTTGGTCGCGTGTGTGGCGTTCTATGTTTCTATTTCTTTTCTTTCTTGTCTCCCCCTTCCTCTCTCCTTCCATGATGCCATCTGCTCCAATGAACCTTGTGCTAATGTGTTGTTTTTGGTTTGATTCTTGCAACCCATTATTAAATCGACCCGGTAATGTTCATGACTCAGGGTTTACTCGGGTGTGCATATTTTTTGCAGTGGACATAGCGGAGAGTGGGTCGGACATAAAAAAAAAAGAGATGCACGGCACGTGATAAAACACACACAAGATCTTCACGACACACCCTCTCGTGCCCCCC